>LBNU01000211.1:239646-262566 GCA_014162995.1 Artemisia annua
CTTACACAAACCCTTTTCTCCTCCAAGAAACATACTCGTACTCGAGATAGCTCGATTGTACCGTAGTTGTTACTTAAGCTTAGCTTAAGTTTAGTGAGGAGGAACATACCATACATTGTCATTTCAATCCCAAGTGTTTGTTCCGCAAAACACTTGGGTATAATTCTTTGAATCATTTCTAATAAGAATTAAACGTTGAAAAATTATATTTATCAGTTTTACGTTTATTCTTGTTCTAGTTTGTTATCAAAGAAGTCACTACATCATATTACCATAACACACTTAGTTTAACTCTTTAGTTAACACTAAGTGTGAAAAAGGGACCAATAGGTTCGGTTATGGGCCAAAACCGAAAACCGAATTTTGTACTTAAATTACACCATTTATATATATATTTTAATTTCATTATATAGATATTTGGCAAAAAAAAATTATTTCAAGCATAAAAAGTATTTTTTATATTAGAATAAAATTTTAATGGTATTTTTATATGTATAAAAATTAATATAAATATATAAAAAAATATATATTTATATAAATTCGGCTTTCGGTTCAGATAGCCAAAACCATATCCAAGCCAAAAACTAAAATTTTAATTCAGTTCGGTTCGGTTTTGTTAAATTCGGTTCGGTTACGAGTTCGGTTTATTTTTTTTCGGTTCGGTTTTCGGGTTGTTCGGTTTATTACCCGAACCATGAACACCCCTAACTTGAACACCCATTCTGTGCAATAGACAGTTGTACTTTAAGTATAACCTGCTTTAACTGCTAGTACATTGGAGTGTAGTGTGCCAATCACTTCCCATATTAAATACTAAATACTTAAAGAGTTTTATGTTCGTTCAAACTCCCGCCTTATTTATTATTATTTTATTATGTTGTAGTTTATCCAGATATTATAGAAAAACAATGCTTATCTAGTTACCATTCTGTTAGGGGATTAAGATTATTGTGGTTTACAGGTTTAGGGCTTTTGTAAGCCATCACCGAAGAAGAAAATAATAGCACTACCAACACGCTCCGGCCGGTTTCTTCATCATAATCATCTGCATTCAAAGTACATGCATATGATTCATATTTTTAATGAATGTTTTTCTCATTGTTAAGTTTGCTTACATTATTCAAGTCTTGATAAAAAATTATTAAAGCCTTAATACAACTTATTAAGTGCATGCTTCTTTGTTACATTCATATATATTTTGTGTTCATTTGTTTCAGAATGACTACAAATAATTACTTTGATGGTCAGAAACACTGCACTTGCAAAAAGTCTAAGTGCTTGAAACTGTAAGCTAGTTGATTTCATAATTGATAAAAGGCCGTTTTTGATTCTTTGTCTATATATATATGACAACATGACCACATCTCTTTGCAGTTATTGTGAATGCTTTTCAGCTGGATTATATTGTGATGAATCTTGTACATGTCAAGACTGCTTCAATAGAACTGATTATGAAGATACGGTTGATGAGGCACGTCAACAAATAGTATCGCGGAATCCACATGCATTTTCTCCCAAGATTGATAGCCTTAAACCGTCTTCAACAAACCATAATGTAATATATGGCCTTTTAAGTTTAAATACTAATGATATTTTATTTTATAGATTGTTAACCGCTAATGATTGTTAATAGGAAGATGGAGATAAGCCAATACCAAATGCAGGAAAACACAAAAAAGGTTGCAACTGTAAGAAGTCAATGTGCGCGAAAAGGTACTGTGAGTGCTATCAGGTTTGTTCTCGATCTTGTTCATTCTCATTATTTTCTTTTGTTAGCCTTGTTGTTCTACTAACGTTATGGCTTCATTCGATAGGCTAATGTCGGATGCAGTAGTGAATGCCGATGTGAAGGTTGTAAAAATGTTTTTGGCAAGAAAGGAGGTAAATAAACAAGTTATTTGCAGTACATTTTCATTTTTCCCATTTGAGTTATTTTACTTCTTCTTTTATACAAATTAATTGTGCATTTTAATGTTAACACAAATATGCTTGATATACTTTTTCTGATTTAAACTCACAAATTCACTTCTTGCATATTCCAGAATACAACAAGTATAACGAATCTAGCAGCACGAGAACCATCAATGAGACTGAATTCTATAGTCCTCAGAAATTGACACCTTTAAAACCATTTCAGCATTCAGAGTAAGATGTTTTACATGAACTTTTAAAAGTCACCATAATTATTCAAGTGGTTAAGGTTTTGATTGTTACTACTTTTTATTATGCCTAGTCACAAAGAGGATACATCAGTAACTCGTTTTTTGACAATTAACAGGAACTTCGATATGTCTACTCTGGATCAAGAATCATCTCACAGTACCGAGTTCACGAATCAATTCACGCCTCCAGGTGCTACAATGATGGATTGGCCAAATAGTTCAAGAGTTTCTTCAGTAAATTCCTTACATTGGCCTGGTTCACTCGTCACCCCGGTATCTCTATTTCAAGGGCCAAAAGTTAGCGACACGCATGGAAATCCTATAGATACCATTGAAAACAACGTGCCCAATACATCGAATCATCCTGATGCAGGCAGCAGTGACTTCACCAGATGACAAGTGTGATCGTTCCATCAACTTATTTGGGAGAAAACTAGGATGACCATTTCAATAAAACGTATCGCATGGACCATGTGCTACTTGGGCCTAAGACATAGATACCAATTACATGTTCATTGGATCAAATTTTGGAATGTATTGAAAGATATGTTTTTTTTAATCATTACTCAAAGGGTTTATAAGTTGGTAATCATCTATGTCTTAGAAATTAAGTGGACTTGATTGGACATTAAATAGGTCCTCATCTTGCTTGTAAGTTTATGGTTCTAATTAAACACCGCGTGGTTGTGTTCATAACTTCATATTTGTGTTTTTTAGCTCACAACCTTTTATATTTAACTTCGATACATTAAATTAAGAAAACAAATTGAGTATGTATAGTTTAAAGAGTGACCGGCATGCCTAATTTCATGTCTAACAATTAGATCACAACAATGGAATAATCAAAGGCTATAATGAGGAGAGAGAAACCTCATATTCCACTTGTCATATGCTAAGTGGATTAGGGATAAAATTAGTCATGCCATTTAGGCATGATAATCATTTCTCTAATTTAAATTGGTCTAAAGTATAATAACCTTTTCTGCGATCTATAATAGTTTGGGCCACGGAGCCATGTTCACTCAGTCACGCTTAGAAGTCATATCCACTCAAGAAGAAGGTAATAACAGTAATTTACTACAGCCACCGCAAAGTTGAGCACACACATGATATGGCAGAATCCATGCTCATATCCGCGATAAACCCTGGCGGCTTCTTCCACTTGTTGTTTGGTGTAAAAGGGCCAGAACCAAAACCTTCTTTTAGATGACTTGCTACCTGGAGTGCTCGGGGTGAGCCTTATCCTTATGAGATCAGAAACGGGACCATTGTGCAATGGCCAATGATTGTGCGAATTCTAAACTGCTATAAATTGGCAGGTGTTTTTAGCTACATAGAAGTCATGTCCATAAAAGCTCTAGAGATTACCACTAGCACGCTAAGTTTTAGAGATGCAGACAATATTTACATGGTTTTATACCTAGATAAGAATAGCTGCTTACCTTTGGCTTCAAACAGACAATACAGTAGCCTCATTTTCTGTATTATTTGTGTGAAAGAAACGGCAACGAAACAAATCAAATGGCAACATATGTAACTAACAATGGACGGAAGATTAGATTATCTGTATAGAATAGCATAGATCATCACAAGAGTCGCCTCTCTCAAAAAAAGCAGCTGCTCCCTTTCCTGTGGCTGCATTGCACAAGTTGCTTAGCATTCAGTCACCCGTGAGAAAACAAGCACACAGAACATTTAATGAGAGAAAATTAGATAATTGAAAGGACGCCTACCAATGCACATCGACCCGACACCAAATCAGCAGTCTTTGCCACGACGCTTCATCTCATGCAGTAGCCAAAATCTTGAAAAGAACGATTAAAATGATATGGTATACGGGTGGAAGGTGAAGTTACTATTCTACCGATTAGATATAGATTTTGTGCATGACAAGAGCTCATAAAAACATTAACGTGTTATTTCCATAATTATGCAAGGTCAGTTTCTTTTATTTCTCAAAGTAGATGTAGCAGGTTAATACACGAAACTGCATATGTAAAGTTACCTGTGGGCTGTGGGCTGTGGCACCCAAAGGATGTCCAATGGTCAATGCACCACCATTGACATTGATTTTTCGTTATCCAACCTCTACTTTCACAGCAAGTCATATGAACAGAAATGCACATCTAATAATCACCTCATTGATCTCGAAAAGATCAATATCATTCACTTCAAGGCCAGCAGCCTTGACTGCAGTTGGAATTGCGACAGAAGGGCCAATTCCCATAATCGCGGGTGGAAAACCAACAGCAGCAAAAGTCCTACAGTAGTATACCCGCTTTTAAGTCCGTTAAAACAAATTGAAAAGGAAGAAAGTTGAACAGATGACATGAAATTTCAGGATCTCGTTTAAAGAAAAATATTTGAATACACCAAGAATTGGTACACGTAAGCACGTAAAAGGACATAAATAGGAAGAAAGTGCAAATTATATATACCTGCATACACCAAGAATTGGTAATCCCCTCTTCATAGCGAGACTTCTTTTCATCAGGAGGACAGCACCAGCACCAGCACCATCAGTCACCTGGCTTGAAGTTCCTGCGGTTCAAGGGCAAGAAACCATGCTAAAAAATACTATTTCCTACAAAACTTACATAAGCTTTGTTGCTATGTACCAGCAGTCGTTGACCCGTCTTTCTTAAAGACTGGCTTCAGTTTTGCAAGATCTGCCAAGTTTGTTCCTGGGCGGATCCCTTCATCAACAAAGATTAACAGGTGTTTCGTCTATGGTTTTAGGGTCATCAATCTTCTCGAAATGAACATTTATATCAGAATTCAGAAGGAAGCAGACACACTATAATAAAATGAGGGAAATATCAAAACGACTATCTTTACCTTCCTTTTGACTGGAATGATATCGTCCTTAAACTTTCCAGAAGCAGTTGCAGCATAAGCCTTCCTATGGGAATCAACCTATGCAATATAAACATCATTAAATACGAAAGAAACAACACACTTTCTAGAAAAGTTCCGTTATACTCACTGCAGCCTGGTCTTGTTCCTGCCTTTTCATGCCGAAGCAATGGGCAACATTTTCTGACGTAATGCCCAGTGGAAGAATACAATCTTGAGTTTGTGCCATTGTCTTCACCTGGTATAGGAAGACATCAATCCCCGATTAAATCCAAAAAGTAAGAATCTACCTTGGAGTGCCTTTAAAATAGTAGACTATATCCAAAGGTAAAGAAGAAAGAGCATACTCTTGAGTTAACTGATCCGTCCCAAGAGTGCCAAGATCTAAAATTCGCGGTGATAGATTCTAAACCAGCACCAATACCTAATAACAGACAATTGAACTGGTTCAGAAAGTAAGCGCAGGATGTCGGTTTTTGTACATTTCTTTGTGAAGCAAAAGTAGAATATCTCACCAATGTCATAAAATCCAGCTTTAATTGCTGCAGATACATCAGCAACTGCCTGAAGACCTGATGAACACTGTCTTTAGACAACTCTAACTGGCACCATTTCTGAGAAACAGGTAAAATCGTATATTAGTATATCATGGATGGAAGTCGGTATACATTGTCGAGAAATGCAACCTCTTGACTTTTGGACATACGAGGAAAGCCTGCATAGAAAGCAGCCATCCTGCATTCACTTGCTCTCTGGGAGCCTGATTCCAAGACTGATCCATCAACAATATCTCCAACTTCAGACGGGTTGATATTTGTTTTCTCTATTAGTGCCTAATTAACTACAAGAAAACGATATAAAACTGTAACAGATTCTTCAACAAAACGGAACCATGCCCCTAAAACAGATTTCAAAAATTATACCTTCAAAACTGGCGCAAGTATGTCATCACGATAGGTGTTATAGATATCTGGATTCAAAGGTGTTTTAGGTTGGGTCCTAAACTCACACTTTATGTATAAGCCCATTTAGATATTTGGGTTCAAGTCTCGTTATTTACCAATAGCCGAATGGCATTGTAGTTCTGCTTACCGAATGTGTCTCCCTTTTTTGAACAAAATCATTGTTTTTACATTTTACCAACAATTTCAATTTCCTTTTGATATCGGAGAAGATCATTGTGCATTTGTGCAATGGCTGTGAATTATGATTGTAATCTTATAAGTACATTTTGAATTCTACATTGGCTGTATTTTAAACATTGTCCTAGAACTCACAAAAAACTAAACCACCTAATATTTCACATCATATCAATCTCATATATATTTCTAAATAAAAACTTAAACCTACAGTCCTACACCAACAACATCAATAACCTTATAGCTGCTCAAGAACCATAAAACCACAAGTTTTTACTTATAAAATTGTTGGTTTGCTCAAATTTTAAATAACCAATGTTTATAAATGAGCCTGAGTCATTAAATAACTCAGGAACATACAAAAACGTTGGTTTTTCAAATTTAGAACTCCCCTACCTTACAGGGTAGCTTTCCCTCCCTATTTATAATAAAATCTTTCTTGCTACTTTCCTTCAAAGCTCGATGTGGGATGTTCAACCCAACAGAATTTTATCTTTTTACATGTTAGCTTGCATTAATTTTACTTTCTATGGTCTTTTGATTGATTGATTTTTAATATCTCTAAGTTATTTGTAACATTAATTTGTGCAAAACAATCCAAAGGAGACACCATATAGTTTACCAACAACCAAGTCATATTGAAAACGTAGGATCGAGCAGCAATAAAGCTGCACGAGACACAGGGCTTTTGAAACTGTGATACATAAGTTGATGAAAATCCAACATGTAAAGAAGTATACTATTTTAAAATTAGAAAATATACGGACAACCTGAAATGAATATAATAAGAACAAGTAATTTGCTACAGCTACCGCAAAGTTGAGCATGCACATGATATGGCAGAATCCATGCTCATATCCCCGATAAATGCTGACGACTTCTTTCACTTGTTGGTTTTTGGTGTAAAAGGGAACCAAAACCTTCTTTTAGATGACTCGCTACCTAGAGTGCTCGGGGTGACCCTATCCTTGGCCGGAGTATTACTAGTTGTTAGTGTTGCTTTAGCTTTTGCTGACATGGTCGGGCTCATGTAGTTTGGAACTGAAGAAGACGGTGGGCTGCCATCATCCTTCGATGAAAAAGGAGACACCCGTTCCCCTCTTGTTTTCATCATTCGCTTTGTGGGAGTTCTGCTTGTTAAAGGAGCCATGGACCTTGGTGACATTGGGTAAAAAACTATAGGGATTTGGCCGTACAATAGCAACATACTTTCCGAAGTGTTTCATTCTAGTACGCGTACTTTTTTTTGTCCCACTCAATGTAGCGAACTTTCAACTTTTGTACCAATCTACCCATAAGGTGACTGGCAACCGGGTAAAAAATTTGACAAGTGGTTAGTGGTATACGTGGCATTTAATTTTAATTAAAAAAACGTATAGCAAGCCCCACACACCCCACACCCTTGATTCCCTTGATAATGTATTGTTCAAGACGTTTTGATTATGTACTGTTCACTTAGTGGGTGTTTGGATGCATGATTTAAACAGATTATTGTGCTAAAGAATCGAATAATTAACTATTTAAAGTTAGCGATTGATCGTCAATACTTAATTTATCTGAATAATCAATTATAACAGAAAATGGTTATTGTTTCTGCAAATTTGATCCTAAATCGTCAGGTAATTATAATCACTATCTGTTTTTCTCCAACACTCTAAATGCATATCCGAACACCCTCTCAAGGGGTGTTTTGGATGTTTTCATTGCTGTTTATTATTGCGACTTTAAATCACAGTAATCAGTTTAACGTTATGATTAACTGATTATGCTTTTGATTAAGTATATGTTTAGGGGCAAGATGATCTGTTCTGAACTAGTTGCAGCACTATTGATTAACTAAGGGTGAAATAAAATTGCTTACATACCCCTTAGGTTAATAGTCTTCGAAACCGGCTCTACTTTTTTTCAGCACAGATGCCAAATTGGCCATTAATTATCACGTTTAACAACTAATCAGAATATGCCAACCAGTGAAACATCTAATAATTTGATTATATCACCTTAAACAATGGAGACGTTGTGGTGAAGTTTAATTGATTTAGGGTTTAGAGATAGTGAAAAATTTGGGGAAGAAAGAATTGTAGTGAAGTTATTATGATAAGAATTTAGTGGAAATCCTACGTGGCAATGTTTTTAGTAAAAAATTTCAGGTTAGCCGGTAATACAAGTTTCATGGGGTAGACTGGTATATAAGTTGAAAGTTCGCTACATTGAGTGGGACAAAAAAAAGTACGCGTACTAGAATGAAACACTTCAAAAAGTATGTTGCTATTGTACGGCCAAATCCCAAAACTATATTGTGAGTTTGGGAATTATAATGAATTTTGCTAAAAAGCGCACTAGCTGTAAATGTTCTTTTGGGTTGTTTCAGACTGTTTACTTTCATTAGGAGCACATAGTTTGTTTCCGCCATCAAGAAACCTTTTAACCAAAAACATTTCAAATTCGAGCTCAAAGTTGCTCAATGTAAAAACATGGTGCCTAAATATAAGCATTATGTTGGTATAAAAGCTAAATAAGTTGATACAGAAGATTTAAAAAAATAATAATAATAAAAAAATAATAAATAAAAATAAATAAATAAATAAATAAATAAAACCTTTACTAGATTGTTGTTAAGGATGTGTAACAGATGCGTGCTAGAAGCAAGTCAAGACGAACAAAGAAACAAAGATTTATTGTGTAACAGATGGATATGAATTATGACTGTAATCTTGTAAGTCCATTTTGAATTCTACATTGGAAGGTTAGATGGTCTATTTAGTATAGGATAGATCATCACAAGAATCGCCTCTCTGAAAAAACAGCAGCTTTACCCATTCCTATGCCTGCATTGCACAAGTTGCTTAGCATTCACGTCACACGTGCAAAAACAAGCACACACATAAAAACGACACCAAATCGGCAGTCTTTGCCACGACGGCTCATTTCGTGCAATAGAGTAGCAACACAATGGGCTCCTGTCATAAGTATCATGATCAGATATCTTTACAACAATAACAAGTGCCAAAATATTGAAAAGAACAATTGCAATGATAAGGTATCAACATGTTATTTCCATGAACTAGAGAAAGAAAGTTCTTTAAATACTAATGTAAGAGGTTATGATACAATACGAAACTGCATAAGAACATAGCTAATTATCACCTCATTTATCTCAAAAAGGCCAATATCTTTCACTTCAAGACCAGTAGCTTTGACTGCAGTTGGAATTGCGACAGCTGGGCCAATTCCCATAATTGCGGGTGGAACACCAACATCAGCAAAAGTCCCACAGTAGTATAATAACGCGTTTTAAGTCCATTAAAACAAAGTGAAAAGGGAAGAAAGTTGAACAGATGATATAAATTTTCAGATTTTCATTTAAAGGAAAGAAAACAATACTGTATTTTGTTTATCTCTATGGTCCACCAATAACATTCAAAAGATTGTTCAACCTAAAAATCTTTTACCGGCTCGGTTTTATGGTTTCGAATATTTTGAACACCTTAATTTTGGCAAAAAAAAAAAAAAAAACATCAATAATGAGTTGACTTTGAATGATGTTGAACGATAATTGGCAGGATATCTCCGGGTCTAACCGGATATAGCCGCGTCTTTGCCGGATATAGCCGGTTTTTGTTCGTATTGTGGTGATTTAGGTTCTTGAAAAATGCATCTCGTTTAGATGTTGTTTGGGAAAAATGTCTCAGATGTAGCCAACAAACCCCATAAAGGAAACGGGTCACATTCAGATATTATACAGAAATCTTGCACCCAATGGTTCTGTTGCAAAGATCACAGGAAAAGAAGGGTTATACTTCTCTGGTAAATCCTCTCGGCTTTTCACATTTCGGGCTTTTTCCGGGTGAATCTTAGTTGCTCTGATGAGTTCTCTTTTTGGCATCCCAAAGAACAATAAAATATTATTGGCCTTTACCATTTTAGCATCAGACTGCATTTTTTGGGTTCCATCCGTAAGATATTCATTTTGTTATCTGGTTCAAAACGACCCAGAAAACATTTTTAATGCATTCAATATGTTGTGTTCTTAAGGGCTGTTTAATCAGGTAAATTGGTTATTTATGAGCTAAAAATTTGTTATATTTTGCAGGAAGTTGCATTGTTAACCGATGGACGATTTTCAGGTGGTTCTCACAGATATGTTGTCGGAAACATTTGCCACCAAGCTCAGGTTTCATCTTTTTCTTGTTCTACTCCCTCTTGAATCTGCATCTAGTTTAATAAACTGTACAATCACCTTTCAGAAATGACAATTTGCAGATGTAACATTAGTAATGTCAAATTGGTAATGTTAGCTGCAAGATTAGCTACAAAAGATAATGACAGTGACTTTCATGACACATTTCCAAAACGAATATCAAGAAACTGTTCACGATTAGCCAAAGAATATCAAGAAAGCGTTGTTAATGGGAATGCAGGAAGGTGGTCCAATTGGTCTAGTCCAAAACGATGATATAATCACACTAGACATCAGCAAGAAGAGAATGGATGTTCATTTAACAGATATAAAAAATGAGCGAAGAAAGGCATGGACCACGCTTGCGTACAAGGCTGAAATAGGTGTCCTTTACAAGGTATATCCCTTTCGTATTACAAATTAAATCCGGGAAAAATGTTATATAAACACCAAAGTAATAAAATGTGATGGACTCGAGTCACGGAGATAGCCTCGCAATTTAAAGGCGGCTTGATGCACCAATGACTGGTTTTATTATTGTTTTTGTGCACCAATGACTTTTTTGTTCTTGTACATCAAGAACGTCCAAGCGGCTTTAAACGGATGTGTAACAGATGAGTGCTAGAAGCAAGTCAAGACGAAGAAAGTAACAAAGAATTATTGGAATCCCGGCCTGTTACTCGAGTTTTTCACTGCGATTAGTAAATGCCATTGTAGTTCTGCTTACCGAATGTGTCTCCCTTTTTTGAACAAAATCATTGTTTTTACATTTTACCAACAATTTCAATTTTCTTTTGATATTGGAGAAGATCATTGTGCACTTGTGCAATGGTTGTGAATTATGATTGTAATCTTATAAGTAAATTTTGAATTCTACATTGGCTGTATTTTTAACATTGTCCTAGAACTCACAAAAACTAAAGTACTAAACCACCTAATATTTCACATTATATCTCATATATTTGTAGATAAAAACTTAAACCTACACCAACAACATCTATAACCTTAAAGCTTAACAAGTACAGCTCAAGGATCATGAAACCACATGTTTTACTCATAAAATTGTTGGTTTGCTAAAAGTTTAAATAACCAATGTTTATAGATGAGCCTGAGTTATTAAATAACTCAGGAGCATACTAAAAAACTGGTTTTTCAAACTTAGAACTCCCCTACCTTACATACTAGCTTTCCCTCCCTATTTATAATAAAACCTTTCTTGCTACTTTCCTTCAAAGCTCGATGTGGGATGTTCAACCCAACTGAATTTTATGTTTTTACATGTTAGCTTGCATTAGTTTTATTTTCTATGGTCTTTTGACTGATTGATTTTTAATATCTTATTTGTAACATTAATTTGTGAAAAACAATCCAAAGGAGACACCATATAGTTTTCCAACAACCAGTCATATTGAAAACGTGACTAACAGGTCAATCCGAAGTCCTAACACAAATACATGTAATGGGACTAACAAATACTATCCTGCTAACATCGAAGGTATTTGAATCCCGGTTTAATCGTTTAAACATCAAATTTTTGATCTTATTACGATACAAATCGGTTCCTTCTGTTTAAATATTGTCTACCACGACATCGCTATCTCATGGGTTGTTCTTGGGACATGGTACATGTCCATACACGTCCGTTGCTTTAACCTGATGGTGTAGCCTAAGGGAGTGTTTGTTTAAGCTTATATGTGGTTTATGAGCTTATTTTTTTGGCTTATATTTCATAAGCCCTAATTTTTCGGCTTATTTTGAGACTTGTAGACTTATATAAGCCCACGTATCTCAACATAAGCCGGAAAATTAGGGCTTATGAATTATAAGCCGAAATCAAATAAGTTCATAAGCCCACGTATAACCTTAATCAAACACCCCCTAAATGTGAGCTACACCCACTTCTAGAAAATAAGTCATATTAAAGGGTACCAGGAAAGCTAATCTTATAGATTAATTAATTAATTAATTAAAAAAAAAAAAAAAAAAAAAAAAAAAAAAAAAAAAAAAAAAAAAAAAAAAAAACTTTTTCTACTAGTATAATAAAATATACCCAGTAACGGATTACTCTAACCATAATTCCCGCCCATTTTTATCATATTATTTTACATTCAATATTCTACCCAAAACACACACAGTGATCAGAAATTTGGGTTTAATCATATTTTCAATTCCAAACACCCCGGAATCCCCTGATTCCATACGTACAGTACGTCTTGTTTCTCTCTTCAACTTCATTTCAACACTTGTTTTAATTCAGTTAGAAATTTGTTTTTAGTTAGAAATTCTGTTTTTCGGATGTTCTTGATGAGATTGATCACATTTTGCTTTTAATCAGCGATCCAGAATCTTGAACGAAGTTGCATAATCTTGCGTATTAAACCCGAAACAAAGAAGGTATAGATTCATGTATTGTTTATCTTAATGCTTCACAGTTTCTCTTTACTTGCAAGAAGACAAAATATAAGTTTATATCCGTGCGTTTTGAAAGAATTTGATCTTTGAACCTCCCCCGAACTTAAATAAGAAGCCAATTTTTGTGTATGTTTTTGACAAAAGAACCTGAAATACTGAACAATCTCAAATAATCGCAAAATCTTGTGTACTATACCAGCAAATGCAAAAGTATCGAGTCATGTATATTGGGGAAATTTTTTGTGAAATGCTTCACAATCTTGATTATAATTTGTTTAAGTGTTTGGTTATTTTTTAATTCGCAATTTGTGGCGTTAATATACTGCAAAATTTGGTTAGGTGAATGAGAAAGTTCGTTATAACATGAAAATTGAGCATCAATTTGCAGTTTTTCGTGTAATTTTGCTGTTAGATGTGTTGATGTTATCGATTCATGTCTTGCTGTCCTTTTCTTTGGTGCTTCTCGTCTAATCTGTGTATTAAATTCTCATCTGTAGGATGAATTCAAACAGCATGAGTGATGGTCAAAGCCGCTGCTGCAACTGTAACATGTCAAATTTCTTGAATAGGTCAGTTTAAGTTTTACACTATTTAACCATGAATGAATGAATTATGAATGTGTGTAAATTTACATATTGTTAACAAGATAACCGTTTATCACACGATGATGTGCTAATTTCCGCTCTCACATTTGGTTATGTTTTAATATGTTTGTATTGTACTGTATAGTATAGTAATAATGCAATTGATTGTAGCAATCAAATTAGTAATTTCTTAACTTTGCAGTTATTGTGCTTGTTTTGCCGGTGGATTACCCTGTGCTGAATCTTGCTCGTGTGGAGAGTGCTTCAACGGATGGGCATTTTCCTATAGGACTGTAACAAGGGACAATGTAATATACCGCCCCTTTTAAAACTTAACTTTGCATGCTAATTATTTGAATCAATAATTATAGATGTTGTGTCTCCACAGGATGAGCCGCAACCTCACGGAAAAAGTTGCTGCAACTGTAACAAGCCAATGTGGCTGCAAAATTTCTGTGATTGCTTTAAGNTGTAACATGTCAAATTTCTTGAATAGGTCAGTTTAAGTTTTACAATGTTTAACCATGAATTAATGAATTATTGAATTATGAATGTGTGTAAATATACGTATTGTTAACAAGATAACTGTTTATCACACGATGATGTGCTAATTTCCGCTCTCACATTTTATGTTTGTATTGTACTGTATAGTATAGTAATAATGGAATTGATTGTAGCAATCAAATTAGTAATTTCTTAACTTTGCAGTTATTGTGCTTGTTTTGCCGGTGGATTACCCTGTGCTAAATCTTGCTCGTGCAGAGAGTGCTTCAACGGATGGGCATTTTCCTATAGGACTGTAACAAGGGACAATGTACTATACCGCCCCTTTAAAAACTTAACTTTGCATGCTAATTATTTTAATCATAATTATAAATGTTGTGTCTCCACAGGATGAGCCGCAACCTCACGGAAAAAGTTGCTGCAACTGTAACAAGCCAATGTGGCTGCAAGGTTTCTGTGATTGCTTTCAGGTTTGTTCCGACCTCATTGTTGTTATGGTTCTGTATCACATATCAAATTCCTGTCTTCCTGTGAACTAACTATATTGATTTCGTAACTGTTACTACCAGAATCCTTGGACAATAGTTGGATCTTCAGAGTAAGTTTGTTGTTTATCATCAACTTGTAATTTATGATTAGCATAATAGCTCAATTGGTCGACGTGTTGACTTTCAATACTTTGATCTTTTTCTTCTCATGTCTAGTAGCCGTAGAAACAATATTCCTTCATCGGGATCTGCTGCTAATTGGGAATCAAATCCCAATTTTCCGTTAATGATTGAAATGACACCAACTGACATGAATGCCACTAATTTTCCTCCAATGCCAAACGCTTCAAGACCTTTTCGTGCTGCAGTAAGTAGTACATGATTCCTTATTCCTTTTAAACTTGACTTAAGCATGTTAATATAGATTATTAAAAAAATCATAATCTGCAGGCAACCACAGGAGAGTGTAGGAGGCCAATGTGCCAAAGAAGGTTCCATGAATGCTATCAGGTTTGTGTGGAATTCTCTATAATCTGAAACCATCGATTATGTCCTGTTGTTTATCCTAACTATAATTCTGACTTCATTCAAATAGGATAATGTCGAATGCAGCAGTGGTGAACGTCGTTTTACAAATGCTTCTGATGGAAAAGGTAATCAAGGTGGATTGGATTTGCTTATTACTTCTATTTTATGAAACTTAGTGATTTAGGAGCTATTAATGTGATTGGGCGTAAATGGTAAAAAAATGCTACCCATACTTTCAATGTTTTTCAGAGCGCAATGTGTACAAAAAGCCTGACATTTTGCAGGAGGTGGGGTCCATTACAATTCCTGAATTCCATGAGTCGATTCCAGATGTTTCGCATGTTTCTTCTGCGACAAATGTTCCTCCAAACTAAGATAGAATCTGCCCAACAATATCACTGAGTGTATATACTGTCACATTAGCCTACTGATCTGGTGGTATAGCTGATAAGAAATTGATAACTGAAGTTTCAAATAGGTAAACTGAAAACAAGAGTTTCGTGTTATGTGATAGGTTTTTTAATATACATGTATGTTTGCAGAACTCTACAACTGCGTGTAATGAAGAAACTGTACATCAATCCATACAGGACTGCAAGTATGTAGTGAAAGTGTACATATATACTAGATATCACAGACTGCAAGTTAAAAGTAGTTATCAATATAATGAGTAGAGTTACTTTTGACCCGATCTCAAAGTCTAAAGTTAGCAATGCCTAATGATGATGCAATATTGCTAAATTCACTTAAAGTTACATTTATAACAGAAGGCTTTGGATTATAGCATGATTTAATAGGTTATAAGAATTAGAAAAACAAGTAGTTTAGATGTTTAATTTAATCATTTGGTAATTGTACCTAAAACAGAACAACCACGACCTCACTTGGTCCTTAATTGACATGTTCTTCATAAGTTCAGGTTGGTCCGATATGAAAATTTTTGTAAAGTTAGATCAGAACTGACCACGACCTGGTCCGACATATTATTCTAAATAGTTACAGCTTACATTTGTGAATAATATCATAGTGTGAATATAAGTTGTTCGCGATATTTATATGTAATCTTACTCATGTTATATTTTTTGTATGTCTGATCTTGTTGCAAGCTATAACATTATTGTTGAAGAAATTTTTTTACAATCAGACATAAAAAAGATGAGAAACATATCAATTTTCAAACCCAACATTACACAATCCCCTACTTTTAATTAGGGGATGGCAATTTTGTGAATTTGTAAACATAATACTAATCCAATCACATATTGTCCTTTTACACTATGGTATATAACTTAGTAACTTTCTCTGACTTTAACCTATGCAGGATTTATCGTCAAAATAGTGTTCATAAAAGTTTACTAAAGTATCTAAATACAATGTTGACTCATGCTAATATACGAATCTAATGTTATCTATGTGGTCATCATAGACCATATATCTTTCAAAGATACTCGAACAAATGCTACATATGTGGATAATTTGAAACAATGGTCATACCTCGGCCAAAAGCTGCAAGTGTGGATAATGTGTTTACAGAAAGTCAACTAAGAAGTTTTTATTGGATTAACAGGAAATTAAGAATAGAGAAAGTAATTTGGGATCCGTGGAACGTAGATTGAATAAGTTGGGAGTGCTCGGGTATGAGATTTCATGAGTTGGGTCATATGTTGTGAGCATATGACATTAGTGGTGTCATGGAACGTTGAGGGATCAAGCTTATTGCAAAATTTTGTTTCAACTTTTCAGTCATGTTTTCTTATTCTTCTTTTTTGTGTGTTCTACTTCTTGTATGGGTCAAAAAGATAAAAAGTTTAAAAATCATACTCCCTCCGTCCCATAATAATTGTCCATTTTGACTTTTTTGAGTCTTTCATGTTCAACTTTGACCATTAATATTTTTATTTGTGTTATATAATACTTGATGAAAATTATATCAAATGAAAATAAATTTAAAACCCAATCTATTCATATATTTTTCATCAAGTATTATATTACACAAATAAAAATATTTTTAGTCAAAGTTGAAAAAAAAAGACTCAAAAAAGTCAAAGTGGACAATTATTATGGGACGGAGGTAGTATAAATTTTCGCCTCCTATGTTCTAATTTCCTATTTTTTTAGTAAACTCCGGATGGGCAGCGAAGAATAGTACTAATCTAAAGACAAAAACAATCCATATACAATATTGTATACTCCAGTTAGCAACATTTTCATTCTTTAACCAATGTGGGATTGAATGTTTTTCATAAAAAATATATTGTACTATTGTAATCAAATTGCATGTTGACTCGTTTTGATTTATTAATCTAAAACTGTTACCATCTTTCAATGCTACTAAAGTAAATGACACCTGTTTGTGTGTATATTAATTGTTCGCCACAACAGATTCAGTTTAAAGGTACCGTTGGGCTTAGTAGACTGATTATCGCTCAACCATGTGAGAAAGCAGGTCTCTATGTTCGATCCCTTCAGGTTGGCTAATCTCCAGAAACTTTGTTTGTTTTCTCTGTAGAGACAAGTCATTTGCATCATCTGAACTTCAGGTTGGCTAATCTCTAGTGGAAGGATAGATTGAAAAATGTTGTAGGCCTGCTATACTATTAACAGTAACAAGGTGATGATGATTTATTTGTTGGAGAAGTGTCTTCAAATTTTCCATCTGTTTCACTTTTCCTAATATGTCAAGCATGGTGTCGTATAATTCTGATAATGGTGTGTAATTTCACAATTTGGGTGTGACTCTGCCCATTCAAATACGCCTAATGCTGACTTCCAGTCATCTTTGAATAGATAGTAAGTTGGATGCAAGATTGTGAGATATGGGTATGGTGTTACAAGCTTGATCCCGGATGACGTATTAGGCAATAGATTATAAGGCCCGAGCCCGTGTGTGGGTTCGGGTCCATTAGGGTTTTTAGGTTATGTAACCTCTATATATTATGTCTCAATAAACATTATAACCTACGGGGTTTACAATGTCTATCACGACGGATTGGAATATTTCATCTTCGGTTTTTCTAGATCGAATGTTTTTTATGACAATGTTGATGTTTTCAGGTGATTCGGTACAAAAAGTTTGGGTTTCGGGTTTCCCCTTCGGGTTCGGGTTCTTTTTTTTTGCCATCCCCATATGTCATGATCCTCTTGAAAGTTCGACCCGTCTATAATATTTAGACCCAACTAGACCCATCGTCTAATAGATATTTACCCAACTTAACCCTTGTTTAACCATCGTCTAATAGATATTTACATTAGATTAGTAGATCTGCATGAGTCAACATTGTATTTCGATATCTTACTGTAACTTCTAACAAAAAAAAAAATTAAATCCCACATAAACTAAAGAAAGAGAATGTTACTAATGTATACCATTTATGTGGTCATCATTATATATCTTTCAAAGCTACATAATCTGAAAGAATACTAATGACATAATTTTGGGCCAAAAATTTGTTTGAGGCTAGGAAAGTCACTTACCAAGTTTATTTGACCAACAGGAAGTCAGGAATAGGGAAAATAAATGGGATCAGTGGAAGGATAGATTGAATAAGCTGCGAGTGCTCGGCAATGGCGGAGCTTGAGCATATCGATTTGGGGGGCCGAAACATTCTAGCGTAAAATGTTATTTCTCCTACGAAGTTTCAATCAAAAAATTTCTTAAGGGTTACTGTTGATTGAGAGTTTAAGAAATACTATATGATTCTTTCATGTTTAAACAAAGACAAAAATAACAAAACAAATAACATAGAAAATTATAACATAAATAATAAAAATATTGAAACCTTTAGTGAATTCTTCCTGAAAATCTCAAAAACTAATGTTTGAAAGAGGGTTCTTTCTTGAAACTTTGACATCTTATAGGCTTTCATGCTTTGGTATCATATTTTAAAAGGGCCATTATGTAAAATATGTCAATAAATTGTAGAACTTCACTCAAATCTAGAATCTGGTGCTCGGTTATGTAATTTCTCCGCCCCTGGTGCTCGGTTATGTAATTTCACACTGTTGTATGTTGTGATCATTTGTTTACATCAGTGGCAATTTGGCATCATGGAACGTTGAGGGATCTAGCTTATTGCTATATTTCTATACTTCTTGTATGGGTAGTATGTTGTGATCATTTGTTTATTGCTATATTTCTATACTTCTTGTATGGGTAAAAAAGAGAGTTAATTGCATTTTTGTTCCTTGTGGTTTGGCCAAATTGCAGGTTTGGTCCCCAAAACTTTGAAAGTGCAGCCATAATTCCCATTTTGAAGTTTGAATTGTATTTTTGGTCCCTGGATAAAGTTAAATGACTAAAATACCCTCTGTCTTCTTCAGGAAAAAAACAAGGGTATTTTGGTCATTTCACACCAAAAAGGACAAAAAATGCAACCCAAACTTCAAAATGGGGACCATCACTGCAATTTCAAAGTTTTGGGGACCAAATCTGCAATTTGGCCCAACCACAAGGACCAAAAATGCAATTAACTCGTAAAAAAGATTAAAAAAATAAAAAAAAAAAAAATAATAAAAAATAAAAAATTAAGAATCATATAGATCTTCGACTCCATTGTCTAAATCTCCTATATTTATTTAATTTTTTTAGAAGTTTTAAGATAAGAGACGAAGACATTATAATAATCTAAATACAAATTGTCCATATACAACATGGTATATAACTTAGCAACATTTTCATTCTTTAACCCATGTGGGATAGAATGTTAAAATGGTTCTTATAAAAAATAGCTATTGTGTTTAAATTGCATGCTACTAAAATAAACGATACATGTTTGTGACTTTGTGTGCATATTACAAGAGATTCAGTTTCAAGTTTTAACCATCGGGCTTAGTGGACTGTCAGATTATGGGCTTGTGAGGTGGTGTAAAGTTGATATACAACATGACTCATGTGTCTTATGGTCGAAAGTTAATATATAAATGGCATCAGACATCAAATGCAAAACGTCTAAGGATGTTTGGAATGCTTTTTAAAGAGGATCATGAGATTTGGCTACTTGACTAGTATGGCACCAGTAACCAGATTGATTCAATACTTCCACTATATATTCTTAAGTAATCACATGTATTGTGGCTTATATAGTTTATAAATGTTGTGAATGGACTCGAAAGGAAATTCCACATATTTCGCCACTCAAACCACCTCAAATGGACTCGAATAGAGTATACATGGAACAACGTGAAATGATCAAGGAGGCTGAATTATGTTGTAAGATTTAATGCAATTAAAAGAGGGTCACTAAACAAAAGAAGCAAAATAACTGAACAAAGTCACAAACTAACAAAAACCAAAAAAGGAGCCCTACAAAACTAAAATTTACTTGGTATATTGCAACATGTACCAACATTATTCCAAAATCTGTACCCCCAAAACCTTGTACCAAAAGATTCGCATTATACACAAGTCAAATATTTATGCTTCAGCGTGTGGCAACTCAAGTCAATGACACGGGAGCTGCAAAAAAAGTAACAACGATATAAACATCTACATATTCAGTACCAAAATGATAAGTTAAGAAAGTGAAATGTTGTTGGTGATTGTTTAGATGAAGAGTCACGGTCATGCACGGGTTCGACGTTTAAGGGTTTTTGAGTTACTTGGGATAGATGGAAATTATATTGAACAAGATTTACCTCATAGAGTTGCAATGCAATTTGGGATGAACCAAGATGTTCCTGGTGGCGTGGCACGAATGAATGGAAGTCGTGAAAGTGCTTGGAGGGTTTTACATGCCTGCTAAGGATGTCAAAGTGTAATTTCCATCTCGATCTGAGCCATATGCCACTTTTATACACTGTAATTCTTATTGAAGATAAAGTTTGGAGTTTTTGTCGAAGAAAAATTCCTACAATCAAAATAAACAAGCATAAAAAGTGAAGAATCATATCAATTTTCGAACCAACATTACACAATCCCCGAATTTTTCTTAGGGGACGGAAATTGCCAGTACGTAAACGTAATACTAATCCACGTACATATTGTTGTTCAACACTATGGTATATAACTTAGCGACATTTTCTTTCTTTAACCTATGTGGGATTTAATGTAAAATTACTTTTTATAAATTGTATACCATTTGTAAACCGAACCGTAAACCGAATTCTTATAAATATATATATTTTATATAATATATATTTATATTCATAAAAAAAAAAATCACTAACACTTATTTCTAGTATAAGCTTGTAACTTTTTTTTTTATTAGTGATTTATCACTTTCATTATATATATGAGAGGTCAATTTATATTTCTCAAATATAAATATCAAAATTTCATATTTTCAATGCACTAAAATCATTGGACATTATGCAGGATCCACTTGTAAGTTGGTAAATATATCATTTTATAGTTTATATTGGATAAATATGAAATTAGTCATATTTTGAGTATTTATTGTCGAAGTTTTATCATTAAATAAGGGCTAAAATCCACTAAATTTAAAAAAAAAATATTGTAGGACCGAAAATATACAAGATTTATGTGGTTCGGGAGGTCAAGGTTGATCAAAGATGATGAAAGTATTCATCTTTCTAGTGAGAGAAAGTAGAGAGAGGGTGGAGAAAAAGGAACTTTATTAATAAGAATGAAACAATACACAATTTCTCACACCCCTCATGGAGAGTCATGAGGGGTATTTATAGGCTCATTACAACATTACTTTGCCTACTTGACAATAGTAGTCCCTGTAGTATCTAATCTAGTCCATTTCATTTGTGTGACGTTATCTTTATAAAAGAGCGAGGCTAACAATCTCCCTCCAAGATATCGTCACACGTGAATGGTTACAATGAGACCTATAAATACATTAACAATGTAAAATTACAACAATAGTAAACTATGTTGATGATGTTGAAGCGCAGAGTCTCTGTAGTCTAGATACTGAGGCAGACTTGAAGTTCTCTCTTCCGACGATCTCGGCGTTTGATCTTTGACACTGAAGGCAAAGGTCTTTGTAGCTCTGAACTTCAACTGTAATGATCTAGTTAGGTTATTACTCCCTCCTAACTAGTGAGCCTTTTTTCTTTCTTCTGCTCCCTCCTGAACTGACAACTCTCTTCTCATCTCGCAGCGGATAAGGTAGATACTAATGAGTTTGCACCATGGTTGTCATTCTGGGAGCATCATTACAGCATAACTCACATAGTATTACACAGAAGGTTGGTAATAAGCTCCGATGAACACATACACATACTTGGTACATAAAGCACAATTCCCTCGATCAACCAACGTACTGAAGACGAAAAACTACTTCTTCTAGCATGTTCTTCTCCCTCCTGATGGTTGCGAGTTATCGGAATCATCATAATCTTGTGTACATGCCATAATTACCCGTACTTTACACTTCTGATGCAATATAGATAGATCATGAACGCATAATTTGTGAGTATATGTCGCAAAAGTTTATACTCTCAAATCAACCTTTAAACGAACCTCCTTGTAATTCACCGGCTACTAGTAATGACCACATATGAAGACAACCCGATATGACCAACTTGAAAATGAAGTAAACATCCCATCTTGTTACTTAATCTTGTACGATGGTGTGACTAGGAACGGTGTAAAGAGTTCGTACACCATCGAATCCCTATGTACTCTATACTCTTCAACCAACCAACCATCAAGAATAAGACGTACATCACCTCTTGGCTATCCACAACTTCGTGTGACACTGAGCACTACAATGTAACTCCTTTAAGTGATTGTTAACTAGGTCTTCGTCCATCCACCCCTTGACCTATGAAAACTAGATAAACCAAGTCTTCGTCACCATTAACATATGCCCAAACAAGTTATCTTGAGACCCGCATATCTCAAAGATAAATAAGTACGCGCTTGAAACGTCACTTCAAAATCAAATTAGTTATACCGTACAAAAACCCCGTAGTCATTTTGTTAAACGAGCCAATTCTCGCCGTGAAATTATGTATCCCCGTGAAATTGTAATACCAAAATACCACTGCTTAAACCAAATATTAATTACAAATTTTGGCTAACATTAATCATGAAGCCAAAAATTCGTATTCATTGTTTGTTAATATTCAGCCTAACATTTTCAGTCCAATGTC
>LBNU01000213.1:26233-39662 GCA_014162995.1 Artemisia annua
GTAGTTATAGTCTAGGGTATAAGGACAACCTAGTTCGCTATAACCTTTGCTCTGATACCAATCTGTCACACCCTGAATTTACCTGATTGGCAGCGGAATGGAATACCTGGGTGTAACGTTCATGGCATCTCATATAATGGTTATATTGAACGACTTAAAGTGTCGTTTTGAAAATACATCGTTTGATCATTAAAACATTCAGAGTTTACAAAATAAGGTCCCAAAATGGTGTTGCAAGTTCATGAAAACAAGTTCAACATGATCAAACGTTACATAAGTGCATGAAATAAAAGGTGAGACGCGTCGACTCCGCGACTCCATGTAGGTCCAAAATGCATGCCAACATGAGATATCTTAATTACCTGAAAATACATTGCTAAAAACGGTCAACAATAATATTGGTGAGAAATCATAGGTTTATGAAAATTAATGTTATACGGTAACCTCAAGTATAAAAATGATGATGATAAAATTTCGCCTGATGAATAAAATCGTACACTAGCCCTTAAGCTCATGACCCCGAAGCTAGACTGATGAAAATGCCCCTCCATAGTGTTTTGCCAGACACTCTAATATGAATAAAAATGAAATGCATCCGTTTGACTGTTGGTATAACCAACGCGGATGGAGGCGTCACCCTCAATAGATCAATCCACTCACTCTCGCTTACACATAATTAATGGTTCATGATAAATAGGGGACCTTAACAAGGCAATGCGGTAACTTAAGCAATGTACATGAATTTGATACTTAGGCCCGTATAGAAAATGGTGCAATGTATTCTCCCCGTGGGATTTGAAAACAATAAAGAAAAAATGTAGACGGGGCTATGAAAACTCACCTGTAGTGATGGAACAATGAATATGTAATGGACGTGGCAACAAGGCGCGAACACTAGCCGCAACCTAATATGATGAAATATAATCTAACTTTAGATTATATAATGATGTTGTGAATGTAAATGCATATGTTATCTATACCACTCGTATTATTTTGAAATGATTATAATCGTCGAAAATTATGTTTTATGTTGTCGTGTTAAGTCATACTGTATTTTACATGTATATATGTTGTAACGATGTTTTATGATAGTTGTTTGGTGAAAACTTGTGAAAATATAACTTTTCGTCATAATATATAATACTTGTTAACTTTCTGAAAACGGCCTAAGTAGCCTCGGAAAACTAGTTGTACATCAGTGAGTATTGTGAGTTAGGAAACATACTCAGTATTTTTAGAAAGTTTGATACAGTGTCTAAATATGTTCAGTAGTGAAATTTTACCCATTGTGTCTAGATTTTAAGATAAATGGTCGAAAATATGGTATTTAGGCCAAAATTGCCATTTCTGGGCAGTTTTCGGGTAAGTTTGAATGGTCGTAGCTTACTTGTTATAAGTCCAAATGATAAACGGCCAACTGTTTTGGAAAGTATTACAGGAGAACTAACTTTTGTTCCTTGTCCCGACTCCAGAAATGAGTCTATTGACCGGAAATTGGCTCCAAACATGGGCGTTTGTGAATATTCTTGTTTTACTTGAAAATATTCTAAGTGCAAGTGCCGTCAGAATTTTATGTGAAGTATTTATATTCGAAAATTCGTATCTCCTTCGTTATAAGTCCGTTTCTTGCGTTCTTTATATCCCCAGTTTCATCTTTCAGTGAACTAACATATTTTTAAAAAGTCAGTGTATTTTAACAAGGTTTAGTGTCCTGTTTTTATAGAATAAATTCGTGCATCAGCAATACATTTTCAGAAAATGACTATTAGAAGTATAATCTTGTTTTTATCATATCTTTTTCGTTATAAACCCGTTTTAATCCGTTCCAGCGGCCATAGCTTCGTTTTTGAATGTATTTTGTAATTCTTTGATCCAAAATTAGTCAATACTTACTGAGTTTACCCCATTTTGCAAATAGGGACAGTAGCATATATATAGTGTCAAAAATGGTTTTTCCTAGTTTGTAACTTGTCCAAATTCATTCAATCAACAACCAAACATCCCTTAATCTATCATACACCTTACTAGGGTGTCATGGGTTCCTAAACATCATCAACCAAGAAAATCTCCAAGGGTTTACATGTTATATATTTTTAAGGCTAAAAATGATATAAAAGTATAAATGGAGTGGTATAAATCATATACTTATTTACACGAGATGATAAAATGAAGTTAACATTGTAAAAACATGGCGATCTTATGAAAAATAATTTGGTTCACTTACTTGGAAGATTTGATGATATTTAAATGATAAAACCTAATTACTTCTTGGATTTTATTTCAAAATCCTAAAAAGAAGCACTAATATGACTTGATTATCACTTGTTCTTGAAAAATTGATGGATCTTGCTTGTTGATGCGCGTGGATTGCAACACGCACTACGTTTTACCTCTCGAGGGATCTCGAGAAGCTTGCAATCCCCACCAGGCAGTGTACCTGACCGATGTAGTATAGTGTAGTGGCAAGTACCGGGGGATTGATCGTTCTCTCGCAGGGAATAGTGTTCGTTAGGCTAAAGGCTACTCTAATCTAGGTCTAAGGGTGGAGGAAGATTCTTTTTGTATTTTTATATTTTATGAAAGCAGTAAAATCTCTGGTTTTGGAGGATAGGGCGGAATTAGTTGCTAGTCAACTAACCCAAGTTATCTACTTCTAAGCTACTTATATTTTTGTATTTTTTTGTTTTAGAGAAAATCAGTGGTGGAGAATAGTGTTTACTTAGATTTCATTACTCCCTAACTATCTTTTACCATGTAATTAGTATGTTGAGTTTGCGTGGATGACGGGTGTATTCCTAACAAGTCGTAGGGAGTGCGTTCAATTCCCTAACTCTATAAGTTCCTACCTCACTCTATGACGATACGTCAAGCATCCTATCATGAGCTCACCGATAGCAACCTATGCATGAAATACTACCTTAAAATCGATAACGCACATACGATTCACGTTTCTAAAGACGTTCAAGCTTGTTACCGTATAGGAGATTAGCCAGTTTTCTCTAGTCTAACGTAGATGAAACATTCACCCAACTCAAACTGCCACTATTCCAATGCCTGATACACCCGTTACAGGTTTCATTAGATCTAAGCAAACACAAAGTGAATTAGCCTAGCATGTTGAAAGAAAGACAAGTACAAGCATAAATCACACAACACATAGACATATTGTATGAATAAAGACTTATCTTGGATTAAACATGCAAGTTAGAGGGGTTAGGATACCCTCTAAGGTCTCTAATACACGTTCTAGGGTTTAACCCTAGAATTCTCCACTCCAAAGTTCGACTTATGGTATTCCAAGTTTTTTTAAATAAAGAAAAATCATTCTATATATATAGAAAACGCGGGCTGACGGCGTCAGCCCAATAGGTGACGTCGTCAGCTCGGCGATTAGGGTTTCCAGACGGCCTCAGTTGACGTGGTCATAATTGCTGGTTCCAGATCTGACGGCCTAGGTTGACGGCGTCACCAAATTGCACTACGAACTCTCTGGCCCGTCACGAGTCTTTTTCCAATTCTGGACTTCACTTGTTCCTGACGGCGTCACCTTGTAGAGTGTGACGGCGTCACCTTCAGTAGTCTTCAAGGTCTTTTGAGTTTTTGTTGTTTTCCGCACTTTTTCACTCCGAAAATGCTTCTTTTGTGATTTTCCCTTCAAAAGTACCTAAAATGAGAAAAGAAACGACTTTGGGTGAAATCCAAACCAAAAACATACGAATTAGGACTCAAACCGACCCCTAAACACGTAACATTTTTCGTCTTATCACTTGTGTTTCTTGATGTTGGCTGATTACAACAAGGAGAAGAAGAGAGAGCACATTTATTTTTGATCTATTTTGCATGTAAAAATGAAAGTTTGGTGAGGAAAATGTATATATAGTAGCTAGTGGAGATTTAGGGTCCAATGAGGATTTGTGTAAGTGGGATATGGGTTGGGGTTTGGCTGAATTTAAGGGAGGGGAGGGTTAATATGATTTATTTTGTATAAAAATGTTGTATTATGTGTTATTTGTTGTATATTATTAGTAGTTTTTGTGTTATCGGGTACCGGGTTAACTAGAAATAAATTTTAACGGGACTAAACGTGACATAATAAAGTCAAAAAAATTATAAAAATATAATTTGTATAAGTATTGGGTGTTTGAATAATTGTTGTTTCAATATAACGAAAACCGTGGTAATTAAATAACGTTAACGATATAAAATAAATAAATTTCCAAAATATCGAGTAAACTAATCTTATAATTTTTGTAACATTATAATGAGTTTAAAAATATATTAGGACCATTGTGGGAAGTGTCGGATGTGTTGATCATAATTATTGATTGTGTGCTAATGTTTATTTAAAAATTAAATATACGTAAATTGAAATATATAACCTACGAGTGGAATAGTATGCAAATGATGTAGTGATAAAATGTAGACTAACTCTAGTCTATGAAATGCATTTTTGAATGATATCGTATGATCACGCGACTTAACCTCCACGGTTTCGCGAAATGAATACCTGTAAACCTCGTTTACATGAAATGATGAATTGTAAATGATGGATTGAAATTTGTGAATAGTAAATTGTCGAGGTTTGGAAAATGACCTGAAATTTGTGAGTTGTGACAGTTGCCCACCCAAAAAGGAATTCAGTCCCTGAATTCAGCTGGTGTTGGTCTCTGAAGTAGACTCGGTGAAAAGATGTGGGTATTTGAGTCGCATTTGGTCTTCCCGTTCCCAAGTAAACTCGGGACCTCTTCGAGAATTCCAGCGAACTTTCACGATAGGAATTCGACTTGCTTCAACCGTTTGACCTTGCGGTCCATGATTTTTGTTAGTTATACGGTGCTGAGTACGTCCTATAGTGCTCAGGTAGTTCTATTTAAGGTTTGTTGATCTGAGGATGGTAGAGCATGTGTGTCCGATTGGAAAGAGAATATCTTAAAGGAATTGCTAGAAGTTTGAGTAGGTTCGTCTATCCTTTCATCATTTTCTTATGTCATGGAATATTGCTCGTAGATGGAAAGTCTCTCCTAGAGAAATCAATGGAAATATCCAACTTAATGGCTGAATGAGTGTCACGATAGGAATTCGACTTGCTTCAACCGTTTGACCTTGCGGTCCATGATTTTTGTTAGTTATACGGTGCTGAGTACGTCCTATAGTGCTCAGGTAGTTCTATTTAAGGTTTGTTGATCTGAGGATGGTAGAGCATGTGTGTCCGATTGGAAAGAGAATATCTTAAAGGAATTGCTAGAAGTTTGAGGAGGTTCGTCTATCCTTTCATCATTTTCTTATGTCATGGAATATTGCTCGTAGATGGAAAGTCTCTCCTAGAGAAATCAATGGAAATATCCAACTTAATGGCTGAATGAGTGACAAGCGGTGTACGTATCCAAAGAGGGTTTGTCGAAAGGGATGTTCATGAAAAATTCTATTTGTTTACAAGGCTTTTGAATGAAGATTGATGTTAATAATTCTTGAAAATGTGACTATTTTCTTCATGGCATAATCCTTCCTGAATTATACATAGTTGATCAGGCTATGTATAATTGAGGACTAATGATGGGATGATTGGTTCAGTAAAATAACATTACTTTTCTCAGAAGTTTTAGATGGTGTTCAACATATTGTTCTGAAAAATGGTATCCCAGATAATTCTTTTCAAGGTATCATGAAAATTTGTTTCGTGTAATGGTAGTAAATGCTTGATATAATGACAGAAAATCGATTTATAGGGTGGTAACGAAATAGCTATTTTAAAATTCCGTAGAACAATTTTTCCCATATGATGGTAAAATAGCTTGAAATAAAATTCATTGAATGGTTCATTGGATACGTGGATGAATCTTATGGAATGGTAATAGTCTACTAATCCGTCAAGAATGAAATCGGCCTAAGACAATGGCATAATGTAGCGAAACGATTGAAAACTGAGCAATTGGAATAGAAAATGGAATAAACGAAGGTTATGATTATCGTGGAGATAACAAAAGATAGATATTACATTGGATGGAAAAGTGCTTATTACAACCAGATTATGTCAACGTACTAACGGAAAGTACAAAAGAAAGATACAACCCTCGAGGGCTCGAACTATGGTTTGCATATTAAAACATGAACTCCTTCTGTTGAAGCATTGTGGCTACCCTTGATTCTCTCCCTTTAGGCAGTTATTCTTGAAGTGTCCAGCTTCTCCACAACCAAAACTTGTTGCTGGGGGGTTCTGATTATTCGCCACACGCGGAGCTTTGCATTCCCTAGTCTGATGATCGACCCTTCCGCAGTTACCACATGGTCGCGGGCAATCCCCAGGGTTATGGTGGGTTTGACACTTGTTGCACTTGGGTAAAATACCATTGTAACCCTTCTTCTCAGTTGGACCTGCAGCATAGGCCTTTGCAACCTCTTGTGTCTTGGGTGGTGGTTGAGTAGCATTGCCACCCTGGTTGTTGTCCCACTTTCTTTTGTTGTCGTTAGGATTGGTGTTGTTTCGGTTATTGTTGTAGTTGTTGCTGTTTCGGTAGTTGTTGGTGTTGTTGTTGTAGTTTGCAGATGCTCCTTTCTTTAGAATCTGAGCCATAAGTTTCTGGGACATCCTGATCACCTCATCCATTGTTTGCGGGTCAAAGGAAATCACATCACCACGGATGTTTTCGGGTAAACCTCCAATGAAATTCTCCAACAAATTCTCATTATCATGAACCATAGACGGACATAGAGCAGCCAACTCTTGATACCTCCTGATATATGTCTCAATATCATTTCCCACGGTCACTAGTTCATAAAACTCTATCTCCAACTTTTTCACTTCCGTGTGTGGACAAAATTTCTTTGTCACTAACTTCTTGAATTCATCCCATGTAAGCTTGTGGGCATTTTCCTTTCCTATGGGCTTTGTATAAGAATTCCACCATGACATAGCTTCATCAAGAAGAGTACTAGCAGCAAACTTTACCTTGGATTCCTCAGGGCAGTTGCATAGATCAAATACAGATTCGGTATGTTCTAACCAACGGATCATAGCGGTGGCTCCTTCAGTGCCTTTGAATTTTATAGGATCACCACTTTTGAAGTCTTTGTACGTACACTTACGTCCATTAGTTCCATTACAAGCCTGCCCAGATGTCTCCACCTGAGAAGCGGCCTCAGCAGCTCTTGCAGCAACAGCAGCTCTTTCGACCACTAGTGCCTCAGCTATGCTATCCTTAACAAGTTTTCGGATAGCAGCTTGAGTCATGGTCGGTGCAGCCGGTGCAGCCTTATCTTTCTTCGGTGGCATAATTATGATAAATCACAACGGAATACAACCATGAGAAATCATACTAGAAATGATCATCGGTCACAATATATACAACCACAACATGTATATATACTCACAACACATGAAAATTTCGGTCTACACGGACCGATATCATATATAGCACAACCATTCCTACATAGTAGAGTCACACTTGATACATTTGTTTGTACAACAACCAAAAGACAACAAGTTCTATAAACTATGTCCCACACCTCAGGAAACTAGGATAATAGTAAAAGCTAGTAAAGATATAAGTCTAGTCTAGAGGCTTCCTGGTGTCCCTCTGAGTGAAATTATGGTTGTGGCATTATAGGGTTGAGGTGAGTCCTGGAGTGGGGTCTAAAGTTATGCATCAATCATGCTCGAGATAGTGTAGATTCCAAACCATTCTTGAGGAATCTGCGAATGTCCCTGTTGAGTCCGTGATCTTGATATTATCCGCAAGGTGTTATCTAATACATGGCAGGTGGGAATGGAAAAANGGTTGTGGCATTATAGGGTTGAGGTGAGTCCTGGAGTGGGGTCTAAAGTTATGCATCAATCATGCTCGAGATAGTGTAGATTCCAAACCATTCTTGAGGAATCTGCGAATGTCCCTGTTGAGTCCGTGATCTTGATATTATCCGCAAGGTGTTATCTAATACATGGCAGGTGGGAATGGAAAAAGGAAATGTTAATGGTGGTACTTAAAAGGCAAGGGCAGTCTCCCGAATCTCAAAGGTCTCAGTGTCATATCTAGTAGTCTCTCCTAAGTCGGGTTTCGGTGGTGCTATCATCTCAAATGGGTGGGAGTTATCATCTAACAAATGTGAGTGATATGTGAATGTCAAAGTATAGGAATTGAAGATGAGAGTGGTGATGTAGGTGTATCAGCGGATGAAAAAGAAACATCCTCGATATCTGAGTCTGCTAGGATGATCACCGGGTGGTTGGGTGAAGACAGGTCACTTGTGAACCAGGTCAATATAATTATATATGAGTATATGCATAAATAACTCGCATAGTGCATGCATGAAACAACATGTGTAGTGAATATGCACCTATGATGAAATTATGAGATGCTATGATGATGTAGTTATAGTCTAGGATATAAGGACAACCTAGTTCGCTATAACCTTTACTCTGATACCAATCTGTCACACCCTGAATTTACCTGATTGGCAACGGAATGGAATACCTGGGTGTAACGTTCATGGCATCTCATACAATGGTTATATTGAACGACCTAAAATGTCGTTTTGAAAATACATCGTTTGATCATTAAAACATTCAGAGTTTACAAAATAAGGTCCCAAAATGGTGTTGCAAGTTCATGAAAACAAGTTCAACATGATCAACATTCAGAGTTTACAAAAAAGGTGAGACGCGTCGACTCCGCGACTCCATGTAGGTCCAAAATGCATGCCAACATGAGATGTCTTAATTACCTGAAAATACATTGCTAAAAACAGTCAACAATAATGTTGGTGAGAAATCATAGGTTTATGAAAATGAATGTTATACGGTAACCTCAAGTATAAAAATGATGATGATAAAATTTCGCCTGATGAATAAAATCGTACACTAGCCCTTAAGCTCAAGACCCCGAAGCTAGACTGATGAAAATGCCCCTCCAGAGTGTTTTGCCAGACACTCTAATATGAATAAAAATGAAATGCATCCGTTTGACTGTTGGTATAACCAACGCGGATGGAGGCGTCACCCTCAATAGATCTATCCACTCACTCTCGCTTACACATAATTAACGGTTCATGATAAATAGGGGACCTTAACAAGGCAATGCGGTAACTTAAGCAATGTACATGAATTTGATACTTAGGCCCGTATGGAAAATGGTGCAATGTATTCTCCCCATGGGATTTGAAAACAATAAAGAAAAAATGTAGACGGGGCTATGAAAACTCACCTGTAGTGATGGAACAATGAATATGTAATGGACGTGGCAACAAGGCGCGAACACTAGCCGCAACCTAATATGATGAAATATAATCTAACTTTAGATTATATAATGATGTTGTGAATGTAAATGCATATGTTATCTATACCACTCGTATTATTTTGAAATGATTATAATCATCGAAAATTATGTTTTATGTTGTCGTGTTAAGTCATACTGTATTTTACATGTATATATGGTGTAACGATGTTCTATGATAGTTGTTTGGTGAAAAATTGTGAAAATATAACTTTTCGTAGTAATATACAATACTTGTTAATTTTCTGAAAATGGCCTAAGTAGCCTCGGAAAACTAGTTGTACATCAGTGAGTATTGTGAGTTAGGAAACATACTCAGTATTTTTAGAAAGTTTGATACAGTGTCTAAATATGTTCAGTAGTGAAATTTTACCCATTCTGTCTAGATTTTAAGATAAATGGTCGAAAATATGGTATTTCGGCCAAAATTACCATTTCTGGGCAGTTTTCGGGTAAGTTTGAATGGTCGTAACTTACTTGTTATAAGTCCAAATGATAAACGGCCAACTGTTTTGGAAAGTATTACAGGAGAACTAACTTTTGTTCCTTGTCCCGACTCCAGAAATGAGTCTATTGACGGGAAATTGGCTCCAAACATGGGCGTTTGTGAATATTCTGGTTTTACTTGAAAATATTCTAAGTGCAAGTGCTGTCAGAATTTTATGTGAAGTATTTATATTCTAAAATTCGCATCTCCTTCGTTATAAGTCCGTTTCTTGCGTTCTTTATATCCCCGGTTTCATCTTTCAGTGAACTAACTTATTTTTAACAAGTCGGTGTATTTTAACAAGGTTTAGTGTCCTGTTTTTATAGAATAAATTCGTGCATCAGCGATACATTTTCAGAAAATGACTATTAGAAGTATAATGTTGTTTTTATCATATCTTTTTCGTTATAAACCCGTTTTAATCCGTTCCAGCGGCCAAAGCTTCGTTTTTGAATGTATTTTCTAATTCTTTGATCCAAAATTAGTCAATACTTACTGAGTTTACCCCATTTTGCAAATAGGGACAGTAGCATATATATAGTGTCAAAAATGGTTTTTCCTAGTTTGTAACTTGTCCAAATTCATCCAATCAGCAACCAAACATCCCTTAATCTACCATACACCTTCTTAGGGTGTCATGGGTTTCTAAACATCATCAACCATGAAAATCTAAAAGGGTTTACATGTTATATATTTTTAAGGCTAAAAATGATATAAACGTATAAATGGAGTGGTATAAATCACATACTTATTTACATGAGATGATAAAATGAAGTTAACATTGTAAAAACATGGTGATATTATGAAAAATAATTTGGTTCACTTACTTGGAAGATTTGATGATATTTAAATGATAAAACCTAATTACTTCTTGGATTTTTATTTCAAAATCCTAAAAAGAAGCACTAATATGACTTGATTATCACTTGTTCTTGAAAAATTGGTGGATCTTGCTTGTGTTTCTTGATGTTGGTTGATTACAACAAGGAGAAGAAGAGAGAGCACATTTATTTTTGATCTATTTTACATGTAAAAATAAAAGTTTGGTGAGGAAAATGTATATATAGTAGCTAGTGCAGATTTAGGGTCCAATGAGGATTTGTGTAAGTGGGATATAGGGTGGGGTTTGGCTGAATTTAAGGGAGGGGAGGGTTAATATGATTTATTTTGTATAAAAATGTTGTATTATGTGTTATTTGTTGTATATTGTTAGTAGTTTTTGTGTTATCGGGTACCGGGTTAACTAGAAATAAATTTTAACGGGACTAAACGTGACATAATAAAGTCACAAAAATTATAAAAATATAATTTGTATAAGTATTGGTGTTTGAATAATTGTTGTTTCAATATAACGAAAACCGTCGTAATTAAATAACGTTAACGATATAAAATAAATAAATTTCCAAAATATCGAGTAAACTAACCTTATAATTTTTGTAACATTATAATGAGGTTAAAAATATATTAGGACCATTGTGGGAAGTGTCAGATGTGTTGATCATAATTATTGATTGTGTGCTAACGTTTATTTAAAAATTAAATATATGTAAATTGAAATATGTAACCTACGAGTGGAATAGTATGCAAATGATGTAGTGATGAAATGTAGACTAACTCTAGTCTATGAAATGCATTTGTGAATGATATCTTATGATCACGCGACTTAACCTCCACGGTTTCGCGAAATGAATACCCGTCAGGTACTGTTTCCAGCATAGTTTTGAGACTTTGTCGTTTTTTTCGCTTTTATGCTCCAAAAACGTCCAAAATGCTTCCTTTTCCAGATTTCTTCTCCAAAGCACCTAAAATGACAAAAGGAACGATTTAAGGCAATATTTGATCAAATAATTATGGATTAAGGCTTAAATGACCCCCTAAAAGCGTAACACTTTTCGCCTCATCAAATACCCTTACACTTGATATTTGCTTGTCCTCAAACAAATGCGCTTTTATTCCAATCAAAATATGAGCTAGGGGTCATTTAACACTAATATAAAAGTAATTACAACAAATAGTCATTCCACCCTAGTCATAACAAGCATGGAAATCATATACTAGCACCTCATAAATAGTGTTTGGATACTCTCATCTCTCGGGTGTTATAAACCTATATAACTAAATGGAAATGAAAAAATATCACTCACTACCTGTCATAGCAAATAGATTACCATGGGCTTGGGAATTGATCGAAAACCTCCTCCACTAGGCGTAAGCACCTAAGATAAACTATCAAAGAGGGCTTTTCAAGGGTTGTAATGTTAGGTGTAGGGATATGATAAACACGGTTTGTTGGAATAAAGGGTATTTTTAGTGGTGGCGAGTTAATTATCTTGATCAAATACATGCACAATGAGGCGTTGCTAAGCCAAGACTCGACTCGACTTAAGCTAATAAGAAAATAACATAAACATAAAATAAACATAAAGGAAACGGGATGATAGTCTGTATGTTTTGTCTACTTTTCTTTTTCCAATTTTTTTTTCGTTTTTCTTGTTTTTCGATTTTTTTCATACACTCTTGCCCTACCATCCGAATTAATACATCATAGGGGCCTCAGTTCTCCCCTTACACTTGAACTTTTACATACTTTACAAGTACCTATTCTAATGACTCGAATTAAGATAATTGAAAAACTTGGAGTACTTTAAAATATTAACGCACACATGGGGGTAATAATTGACTTCTTCCCCATTACTCCATTACATTAGTACTTTACCCATGAGTCCCAATCGTCCCAAAACAATATGTACAAGGATATGGCTCGACTTAGCAACTATGTAATCAATTAGACAATTAACTAAGGGTTTAAACATGTAACAATAATGCACTAAAGATGAGTGCATTACAAGGTAGGCTAAGGAAATTTGGGTGTACATTTGGGGGTGGATTGTAAACAAATTCTTCCTTTAAGTAAAATGCTTAAAGTTAGAAACGAAAAGATAGGCTCTGAGGGGTGTACTAGGGGTATCGTGTACTAAAAATGAGTACAACGCTAAGGTGTGGGAGAATTACTTGACCAATGAAGTTAATGTAATTATATTACGGGTTTAAAACATGGGTTATCCTAATGCCTCTTATCATGTAGTAAATCTAAGTACACAAATGTAGTCTCACTTGTAGATTTGGGATGGTCACTAACGCAAGTTCTAGAATCTAATTACTACCGGTACACACACAAGCACCAACAATGAATGCTTTTCCTAACAATTCTAGGGGCGAACCTCACATATTTGGGGGAAATTTTTTGATTGGTACGGTTTTTGTGCTAGTAATACAACTCCTATCCATGAGACGCTTATTATGCCTAAAGTTTCACTCCTATATGTTGTAAAAAAATTTTAAATTTGGCGCTAAAATTGCCCTAACAAATATTTCTCTCAGTTTTATTACACATCTACCATTAAACAAAACAAAAATCAAGCGTAATAGCATTTTCTAAGGTGTCTTCATTTACCCCCCTTACACTTAAACCTAACATTGTCCCCAATGTTCACATAAAAGATGCAAAAGTAAAGAAAATGAAAGAATGAAACAAATACTCCCCTGATTCGTTTGATGTGGATCGTGTGGTAACATGGTTAGATCTTCTTCCAAGATGATTTAAAAGCTTCAAGATCAAAGCGACGCCAAAAACTTGATGTCATGAACTTGATTCCATGTTCATCTTCTTGTCCAA
>LBNU01000216.1:6180-23370 GCA_014162995.1 Artemisia annua
TCTTTGTTCTTGGTGGATCTAGTATTTTTTGATGTTCTAGGTTTTGTTGTTGATGTTCTTCATTTTGGAATAAAAATAATTATAAATTCAATAGAAAATTAAAAGGGGGAAGAAGACGATGGTATATTAGTTATTTCGCATGTTGTTGACCGATCAAGGGACATAACAACTACAGCATTTTGCAGTTTAATCTAAATTTTATATACTCATCTGGCAAGGCTAAGGTTTTAACCTTGATACCTTTTTAAGGCCACATAACAACTACGACATTTTGGAGATGCTTATGAAACACGAACAATATATGCATAACTAAAATTTGTACTTAATGATATGCGTAACTTTAAGATCGTAACATGTGACAAAATCAAGAGTGAAAATTATGAGAGAAAATGCATATTTCATGTGTTACACGATGAAAGTTTTAGGCATGAGCTTAGACACATGAGTTATGTCTCTCTATCACTAATCATAAAACACATACACCACATATGCTTTTTGTGCTATAAATTGAAGTCAATGACATCATTTTATTTTTTATAAGTTTTGAACATGGTATATTGATGTGTGTCGAGAGTACAAAATTTAAATTTATAAACACGATCTACCAATGATTCAAATGAAACACATACGAGCAAGCATACTCGTTCGTGTGTAGCAAGAGATGATATGGTAAGCCGAGGTCGTTCACAAGGATTTGTTTAGTTTTATGAAACGCGAGTTTTGATTATAACAATGACTTGGTAATTATTCTAAGGAAGCAAATAATGATGATGATGATGATGATGTAAATTCAATATATTAAAAACTACACTTGCCTAGATTAGTTTGCACAATTCCCTTGATATGATTATAACAATGGTTCAAAGCGATTATGATCAATAAATTAGATGGTGTTCTAATTTGATTAGTTGGTGTAGTAATCCTCTTGTTTTAACACTTTCAATCCTTGTCAAGATTTTATGATGACAAAAACAATATTAAGATTTGATCAAACAAGACTAACACAATTCAATCACTTGATTCGCTATCGTTTCACAAGTAATTGATAACTAGCCTTTCTAGTTTTCTAAATTTAACCAAGTTACATATGAAATGGTCAATACATAGGGTAAATCCTTCGTAGACAAAGGTTCTACAATTGATTAAATAACAATGTCTCTTTCGACCTATTACACCATTAATAATCAACTAAACTTGAAAACTCTTTTGTTTATGAAAACTTTGAAAGTACAATTTGATCTTAGTATTAGATTTTCATTAAATTAGAACCATAGAGTCATAACCAACCAATATTCATGTAGCACACATCATCTTAGGCAAATGCACAAGGCACCTAGCCACTCATGGCAAACAAAGTAATAATCACAGAAATTATATCACTTAAAAACATGATTAAAGTGTCTTACATACAAGAGTTAGGAACAATTATGAGACGATCAACAATAACTCCTTGAACGATTACAATGATTGATGATGAGTGTAATTCATTTTTTCATGCGTTTTTCTTCTTTGTAGCCTTCTTGAGAGAGTAAATTGATTATGAAAATAGTTGTAGTGTAAGAATGGTATCTTCTCTTTTGGCTAAGCTTCTAATTAATAGAAAAACTAACCCTTGGCCAACAAGCAAGTTTCTTGGGCACAAAGTGTCATAAAATTCTGAACTTGAAGTAAATGAAGCATAATGACAACCTAAGTGAAGAGTTAGATCATTAAGAGTAGTCATTAAAGAAGCCATGAGTTGTCTCAACCCAAGGTTGAGAATTTGGATTCCAACCCAAGGTTTGGAGTAAGGTTTTGAACCTTAGATTGAACTTAAGCCTATGTTGTATTTTGGTTGAAGACAAACTTTGCATGTAACTTCTTATTCATATCATCAACACTTGATCTTTTCTTGAGCTCGGAAGTCTTTATAACTTGATTCTTTATCTTTGATGATCATCCCGAGGTCTTTATTATGGGTAGAATCTTTCGTTGTCCATAAGCTCTTGATTTAGCGACTTTTCTCCATCTTTCTAGCTATTCCCTTGCACTTGATTGTACCTGAACCTTAATATATCTTTTGTACCTTTTTCACACAATATGTTCACAATCACAACCAAATACAATGCACAAACAAACAAATAACGCAACTAAACATGCACGAAATGAGCGTTATCATATATGTATTTATGGAGAAATTAATCAAATTATTCGGGTCGAATATCATGAACAATAAAAGTTGCATTTATGAGCTCGAGTTCATTTGAGTCGAAATTTGTTGCGTTTTGGTATATATGAGGTGATCATTAATCCATATTTGTAGTGTCAATTTTAGCTTGAACTCCTAGCATGTATAAACAATCTATTTACAAACATGAGAATTACGACTAAAATCATATTATTATGTTTGATCGAGCTTGGGGAATTCTTGCTTTTAAAGTCGAACATTCATTTTTTCTGTAAAACTGTTTTAGCATTGAATAATTTAAAAATATGAATGATTCATTGTTTGTTGATGAACTGGGTTTTGAAAATAAATAAATTGTTTGAACGTGAAAAGATCAAAATGTAATTGCAAATAGTTGTAACATGTGACAATTCAACTCTAGCAAAAATTCTTAAAAAGTATCAAACGACATATAAAAATATTTAGTGAGACAGAAAAAGAAAACATTACATCAATTATGAGATACTAACTAACAATGCACGTTATTTTATAACGGCATATAGTTATAATGATATTTTGGTTAATAGTTTTGTGTAACCAAAAATCACCATGATTATATGCTGCTATAAAATTCCGCTGCCTGTGTTTGTAAAACCGTGTATGTTTAATTTCTATTTGTTTAACTTTACATTTGAAAAACGCAAAACCGTGTATGTCTAACTTTCTGTTTGTTATTTTTTATATATTACAAATGTGTGCTTCAAACCATGGTTGTATAATGAATTCGAGTATTAATTTCTATTTGTTCTATTTCATTTATTAGTTTCTAGTTTACATTTCAAAGTATTAAGGGCTACTAAGAAGGATAAATTAGACAAGTGGTGTTAGTTTTTAGTTAGTGCAAGTTTTAAAATTTATAAACACGATTTATCCGATTAATTCTTTAGCACATACGTGATACATACTAGTAAAAATGAACTTTTACACTATATAAAGTTTAATGGTGATGTCTTTGGTACTATTGTCATACCAAATATAGTGTTGAACTAAATTTAATCAAGAGACATTATTGTATAATATTGATAAATTGTAGTAGATTGACGAAAGTAACCAACTAAAAAAAATGACTAAGACGACCATGGCTCAAAATGGGCGGAACCATGCTAGTTAAAGTTCATAAGCCTAAACTTTTGAGCTTGCAAGCTTTTTAAATATTTATAAACTTAAACACTCCCTTAAGCATATCTTTTGGTTAACTGACTTATTTGATTTCTACTTACATTTATTTCACAAAATTGTTTTCTTTCATTTACTTTCAAAGCTTATGATATAATTATAGATTTCAAAATAAGCCAAAGCTCTAAAGGTTAAACAAACAACTCCTAACATGAAACACATACAAAATCTATGCTTATTTAGCCTTGAAATTTTTTTGGTTCTATGCATGCAATGTTAACTAACGTTTTGAAAATCATTTTTTTAATTAATTTTAGAGTAAACTACAAAAAAAATGTCCTTGAGGTATGCTCGATATGCAAGTTATGCCACTTCTTCATATATTTTTTTTTCTTTTTTTTTTTTGCAAGCTATGCTACTATTGTTCACCGTTTGCTGCAAATTATGTCCTTTAACCGGTCAACGACATTCGAAATAACAAATATACCATCGTCTGCTTCCACCTTTTATTTTTTTTAGTGTTGTGATTTTTAATTCATTGAGTTTGGGATTAATTATTTTTTAGTGTTGTAATTTTGATTGTGTTTGTAGATGATTCTTTGTTGTTGGTGGATCTAGTATTTTGATGTTCTAGGTTTTGTTGTTGATGTTCTAGGTTTTGTTGTTGATGTTCTTCATTTTGGAATAAAAATAATTATAAATTCAATAGAAAATTAAAAGGGGGAAGCAGACGATGGTATATTAGTTATTTCGCATGTTGTTGACCGATCAAGGGACATAACAACTACAACATTTTGCAGTTTAATCTAAATTTTATATACTCATCTGGCAAGGCTAAGGTTTTAACCTTGATACCTTTTTAAGGCCACATAACAACTACGACATTTTGGAGATGCTTATGAAACACGAACAATATATGCATAACTAAAATTTGTACTTAATGATATGCGTAACTTTAAGATCGTAACATGTGACAAAATCAAGAGTGAAAATTATGAGAGAAAATGCATATTTCATGTGTTACACGATGAAAGTTTTAGGCATGAGCTTAGACACATGAGTTATGTCTCTCTATCACTAATCATAAAACACATACACCACATATGCTTTTTGTGCTTTAAATTGAAGTCAATGACATCATTTTATTTTTTATAAGTTTTGAACATGGTATATTGATGTGTGTCGAGAGTACAAATTTTAAATTTATAAACACGATCTACCAATGATTCAAATGAAACACATACGAGCAAGCATACTCGTTCGTGTGTAGCAAGAGATGATATGGTAAGCCGAGGTCGTTCACAAGGATTTGTTTAGTTTTATGAAACGTGAGTTTTGATTATAACAATGACTTGGTAATGATTCTAAGGAAGCAAATGATGATGATGATGATGATGATGATGATGATGATGATGATGATGATGATGATGATGATGATGATGATGATGATGATGATGATGATGATGATGATGATGATGATGATGATGATGATGATGATGATGATGATGATGATGATGATGATGATGATGATGATGATGATGATGATGATGATGATGATGATGTAAATTCAATATATTAAAAACTACACTTGCCTAGATTAGTTTGCACAATTCCCTTGATATGATTATAACAATGGTTCAAAGCTATTATGATCAACAAATTAGATGGTGTTCTAATTTGATTAGTTGGTGTAGTAATCCTCTTGTTTTAACACTTTTAATCCTTGTCAAGATTTTATGATGACAAAAACAATATTAAGATTTGATCAAACAAGACTAACACAATTCAATCACTTGATTCGCTATCGTTTCACAAGTAATTGATAACTAGCCTTTCTAGTTTTCTAAATTTAACCAAGTTACATATGAAATGGTCAATACATAGGGTAAATCCTTCGTAGACAAAGGTTCTACAATTGATTAAATAACAATGTCTCTTTCGACCTATTACACCATTAATAATCAACTAAACTTGAAAACTCTTTTGTTTATGGAAACTTTGAAAGTACAATTTGATCTTAGTATTAGCTTTTCATTGAATTAGAACCAAAGAGTCATAACCAACTAATATTCATGTAGCACACATCATTTTAGGCAAATGCAAAAGGCACTTAGCCGCTCATGGCAAACAAAGTAATAATCACATAAATTATATCACTTAAAAACATGATTAAAGTGTCTTACAAAAGTTGTAATGATGATTACAAGAGTTAAGAACAATTATGAGACGATCAACAATGATTCCTTGAACGATTACAATGATTGAATCATGAACCGAAAACCGATGGTTTCGACCCAATTAGGTTACTTTGAACAAATCCGACCAAATAAACACATTCCAAATATCCTAGTAGGATGTACAAGATAGTCTCACCATAATGAAACCTAAACTTTTAAACAAGCCATTTGCCGTTATTGGTCTGTGTATAAGTCATATAAATTTTCCTTACAGAGAGCTGGCTTGGTTCGCGTTTTGTAGTAATCCATATGGTTTGATACCATGGTTCGATTAAAAAATGAAATGAGCCTGCAAATTACGTTCATACAATAATGGCCTTGACTGATGAATCAAAAAGTTCTCAAAGTTGTAGAAACCCAAAAAGCTAAAATCAAATAAAGTTGGTTTGGTATTCATAAGATACAAGAAACTTAACAAGAGCTACTAGAAGTTTTTCAAAATGTAAACAAGTAGAACATCCAGGAAGTAAAGAAACACCAATTGTACAAATACAAAAACCAAAAACAAGTTTTCGAGACTACATTGTAAGGTGCGATAATTTCTCCTTTGTAAAATTTACTATATCCACGCTTTCATTATAGAGTCTCTGCCACTTCTCTATATTCACTTGAGCCTCACGCACGCCAACTTCTGTATCTTTCCGCTTTAACTCGGCTTCGCAATAAAGCTTGTTAGTCTCAACTTTTCCAGCCAGTGTAATAGCCATTTTGCCTTCACATTTCACCTTCTCCTCCTCCACAATCTTTAATTCTTTCTTCAGACGATCAACACGAGGTATAATGGCATCACAAAGATGTTGGAGATCTTTGTACTTGTTGTCAACACGAGACTTCATTTCTTTACATTTATAGACTTCATAGATACTTTTATCGTGCAACGCCTTTGTCTCAAAAGCCTTATGTGGTTTCTGATGTTCAAGAGATTCTTTGTTAAATTGGAGACGGATAAGACAGGAAACCACTTCATCCAATGGTTTGTAGTCAACACCAAAAGCATAAAAAAAACTGTATGCGATAGATGCTAAACGAAACATCACAGTAGAGTCTTGAGCCTCTTTGATCTGGAGATTAATTATGTAACTGTCACATCGTTTGTAATAAATCCGCTGGATATTGATGGGGGCTCGATTGAAATACGATGGGGTGTTCATTAACAATTTCTTCATTCGCAATTGTGCAACTTTCCATTTATTACAACCAGGTATCCACGGTGATCTTTCTCCCTTAGGATGCTTTCCGTACATACTTTCACTCTCCTATCCTGCGGCAGCTATACCAGAAAGAGGTAAAAACAAGTGAAACTGGTTCATGCCAATAACTTTCTTTCAGATTATTTATACAAAGTATGCTGCTACAACAAAAGATATAAAGCGTTAATATACTGAATTTTTAGATATGATGACAATAGGTATTTTTATATCTCAAACTAAACCCTAAAACTTACTTTTTTGCTCAGTGTTACCTCTTTTGCTCACAACTTCTAGCAACAATGTCTATCAATTAACGTCATCAAATATCTTTTTAACGACTCTTGATCATAATCACTCCTAAGAGACTTATTTATAATGGTAAAAATTTCAATTAAGCTTCACCAGAAAACACGGGCAAGATCATTCAAGATGATAAATACTATCAATCAATTCAACTATGCAATAACTAAATCGGAAAATAAATCATATACCATTTTTGGGTCCATTTTTTGCTCTTTGGTTGTTTCTTAGGCTGCCGTTCGCGGAAAGCATAACGATCCATTGCGTCTCCCTCCATAGACTTGCTCGCTTGTGTAAAGATTAGATTGAGCAAGAGATTGGGTACCTAAGTGAAATGTGAAAGTACGCAGGTTGGAACTTTACACCAAAAAGATGGAGAAACGTGGATCAATAAGCGTTTAGCAGGGGAAATATCGAATAATATTACACTAAATTATAGCTGCCGCATGATAGGAGAGTGAAAGTATGTAAGGAAAGAATTCTAAAGGAGAAAGATCACCGAGGATACCTGGTTATAATAAACGGAAAGTTTCAACCCGAGTCCCCATCAACATCCAGTGAATTTATTACAAACGATGTGACAGTTTCAATATTAATCTCCAAGATCAAAGAGGCTCAAGACTCTAGTGTGTTGTGCCGTTTAGCGTCTAATGCATACAAATTTTTTGATGCTATTGGTATTGACTACAACCATTGGATGAAGTGGTTTCCTCTCTTATCCGTCACCAATTTAACACGAATGTCTTGAACAACAAAAACCACATAAGGCTTTTGAGACAAAAGCCTTGTACGATGAAAGTATCTCTGAAGTCTCTAAATATAAAGAAAAGAAGTCTCGTGTTGACAGCAAGGACAAAGATGTCCAACATCATTGTGATACCATTATAGCTCGTCTTGATCGTCTGAAGGAAGTTTTAAAGAATGTGGAGGAGGAGAAGGTGAAATGTTAAGGCGAAAGGGCTGTTACACAGACTGAGAAAGTTCAGACTGACAAAACTCTATTGTGAAGCCATGTTAAAGCGGAAAAATGCAGATTTGAAATGGCGTGCCTGAGGCTCAAGCGGGTATAGAGGAGTGGGAGAGGCTCTATAATGAAATCGTGGATAGAGTAAATTCTACGAAGGAGAAATTATGGCACCTTACAATGTAGTCTCTAAAACTTGCTTTAGGTTTTTGTCTTTGTACAACTGGTGTTTCTTTACTTTCTTGATGTTTTACTTTTTTACATTATGAAAAACTTCTAGCAGCTCTTGTTAAGTTACTTTCTTCCTTGCACAATGTTGAAATCCTAAAAACATTAAAGATCTTTCAGTGATGACAATGTTGAACCTCTCAGTTTAAAAAAATTAAAAATAAGTAAATAAATAAACCACAATTTTACAGAAAATTACTGCAAGAGACCAAAATTAAGGGGCTTTGAGGTTTGCATGTTCTAGACCAATTTTAGGGGCTTTCAAATTTGGACGTTTGGCCCACGTAAGAGCTTGTGACATGGCTCCACGGCCTGCGGGGTCCTCGCAAGTTCTTACACGGACCAAACGTCCAATTATATAAGCCCCCAAAAATTGGTCGTGAATGTGCAACGGCTCTCTAGTTTGGTATCTTGCAGAAATTTTCTCAATTCTTTATTAGTTTGGTATAAATTACTGTAAACTTAATAAAAGACAAAAACATCAAGATTTAATAGAACTCATAAATGTCAATTCATAATCATAGTTCACAATACATAATTTCTAATCAGATATCCAAATCAAGCAAATTTTAGGGTTCTTAACACTAAAATATTGGACAATTAAGCATCCAAATAGCAAAAGAATAAGATTCAAATAATCGAGGAAGTTTTTGTGCTTACAAACATTTTTTCCCAACAACTCCATGATTGCTTCTTTAAATAAAATCACTTTAACCCAAGAAAAAAGTGAAAAAGTTATGCTTAAATAATTTTTCCAAACAATGCAAATTTACTTATTATAGCACATCCAAACACCCCTGTATTAAAAATTCTTCCCAAGTGCCATTTAAACTAACTCACAGACAAAATTGTAATGCATAATGAATGTTAATAACACATAAAACGAATAACTTTGGTAAAAAGGCGTACCATTGTCCATATGATCAAGTAAACATCACAACCTCCAGCTGTTATTGTTCAGATTTGCTTCGTCATTTGGTCGACTTGTCATTCTCGGGGGTGCCACTTTCACATTGTGAACAGGAGATGCAACTGTATACGATGTTTTGAGGATGATAACAACCCTTTGTGTTGAGCATTTGTTTTGATATTCTTGATCCGAATGGTACAGTACTATCTGCACAAGAATTGAATGGTCATCAGGTCTCTTATGTAATTTCACATGATAACACTAATTTTTCTAAGCCAAAAGCCACATGCTTTTTTAAAGCTACATCAAGTGGCTTTTCTTGGACACTTAATTTTTTTATATATAAAATTCCCAAGCTCTTAAAAAAAAAAAAAAAATGCTTCTTTTTCAATGGGACCTTGGTTTTTCAAATACAATAACTTAAGCTCGCAAAATTGTCGAATAGATTTCGAAACACCTAACTATGCATGTAAAGCCACAATAAAAAACACCCTGAACTTTTTTGCACATATAGTTTTCCAAAAATAGCCAATATATCAATGTAACAAGTAAGAAAAATTGTAGCTATAGCCACATAATTATCAGCTATATATAGCATACATCTGCATTAGTGTCTGTGCGTTAATGACAGATTGCTAATGCAACTATGAATGAAAGAATGCCTTTGACAAATAAACAAGGATATGTCAATTAGTATCCCAAACGCCCCGAATAAGCGACAAAACGATTACCACAGAAGGCACCCAATGACGGTATACCAGCATCACAACTAGCCCAAAACTGCAAGGTTTTATAAGTTACGCAACTTTCAGGAAAACTTAACATTAATTTGTTTCTGGAGTATCTTTTAAAGACTTAAAGTGAAAGCATTATAATTGGCCCCTTCTTGCACAATCTTTCCACATCCATCATGCTATCTTTTTTTTTAAAAACTAAAACGATGGCGAGTTAATAATTCATACCAAAAATGAAGATCACCCGTATATATAAGAAACAGCTTAAAAGCAATGATTTTACCATATAAGCCATCCTAACCACCGTCAACGGGGCCTAGTGATGTCTTAGGTTAAAACCTCACTAGGTAAACATCTTGGGGCAGCTAGTAAAAGTGTCGAAAACAGTCACGAGATATCCCGGTTAGACCGAGTACATCTAACTCAAAGACTCGCCCTAACCGGGAAACCTAAACATGTAAAACTCACCTGTTTTTTTATGCGAAGCACTAACATTATGTGGAAAAAAATGGTTAACACATTTAGTAAACAGCGGTATAATAACATCGAGATTCATAAATGTAAACAAACCAATGTTAAGGTTCAGAAACGGTGGTTAGGCCGAGTACATCTTACTCAAAGACTCGCCCTCCCCAAAAACAGAAAACCTCATCAGTTTTTTTGTAACGCTAAACCAACTTTATGTGTAAAAAGTGTCACAAAAATCATATAATAACTTCAAGATTCATAAAGTTTATATATCTAAATTTTTTATTCAAAAATGAGGTTACAATGTTATCCAATGATAAAAAAGGATGTTACAAAATGGCGAAATTTAAACTTTATCAAAAGATTTTAAAAAGGGCTTACTTTGTATTTTTTTTTTACATATAAGCTTCATGTATATTATAAAATTTCATCAAAATAGAATTTACATAGTGGTTGAAGGCAAACGCGCAACAAGCTGCGCCGCTAGCCCTTTTTGGATTGCAAAGCTAATTCTTTTGAAAACTATATCCGTGGATCTATGTGTCATAACATTACTGTTCATAACTCGTTGGACTCTGTTGAGTAGTTCCACCGCCTCAGGTGCAAGGAAACCAAATGTATCAAACGCGAAAGGAATAAACACGTGTTGATTTTCAATGCATGCTTTCTCGTGTTTTGTCACTTTGCACGAGGCGGCTTTCAAAGCGGCATGCCCAGCTGTAAAACCCCGACTACTCAACCCCACGAGAGGAGAAACCCCGGTCAGATCCACACACGCATGTTTCCCTCCAACCCATCCAAAAATCAAAATGTCAGCCGGTCTCAATGTAGATCTTCCATCCAACGGGTCCGTCAAAAAGTTCACAGGCGCTTCTTTCTTGGCGGAGATCCCGGCACGCCTACATACATCAAAAAGGACGTCTCTAACAAAATCATGTCTGTACTTGAAGCCCGGGAGCTCTTTACAATGAACCGCATGTTCCCCAAAGGAATCCAAACATGCCTTGCGACAAATAGGGCATATCTCATCAACCGGAAATAATGGAATCATAAGGCGATACTTAAGGATAGTACGATATTCCACCGGTGACATATGCTGACCTAGCCCGTCTATAGGGATAGCTAATAGAAAATCCTGAGCATGTGATGCGCGTAGACACTCAAAAATAGCTTTCTGTCTCACAGTCATGTCAAAATGAACTTCCATATCCTTGACCATTTCACTAAAAAGGGCACTCGCCAGTGTTTGTTGGGCTTTAGAGGGGACGGTGTCCTTATTAGTGAAACCACTAAAATCAAAGCTTGGAATCGTATCACGAAGACAATCCAGAGCAGAAACATAATCAACATCCATACCACATATGCCACTGTCACGTAAGATGTGGTCTTGTAGCACCCAAGATTGGGCCCTCGATGCCACAAAAGCATAAGAGGAAACCACTTTTGCCGAGTACAAACCCAAACCACCCAATCGAATGGGCAAAGAAGAAAGTCGCCACTGTAAGTCTCCAAAGAACATTATTCATCAGGGGGTTTGTTCAGGGGGTGTATGCTTAAGCTTGCGGGTTATGAGCTTTTTGAAATTTTGAAAAGCTTGTAAGCTTAAATTTTTGGGTTTCTGGGCAATGTGAGCGTATGTCTTATCTCTACTATTTATAATTAGACGAATACTCATGCTACACGGTGTATAGAGTCAAATAATTATATTTGCGAAATCGTGAATCCCAACAATTTAAAAACCCACTTTCATCTTTTTTTTCAAATATTAATATCTTTCAAACCGTTAATCATTAAGCGAAAAAAATATACCGTTACGACGAGCATTTAATTATCTTTCAATAGATAGGCACTTGATATATTTTCGACAAAAATTTTTTTTTTTCGTTTTTTTCATGTTTTTTTTTCGTAGCCGAAAAAATCACATATGATATATCATATATGATATATTACATATCAATGTGATATTACATATCACATGCGACTAGTAGGGTACCCGCGCGTTGCTGCGACGGGTATCCTAAAATAAATGTTAACGACATCAAAAGGCAAAAGTGATAGCTAAGAGTTGTAAACCGTTCGGGCGTGAGCCCGTTGGCCCATGCTTGTTCGGGCTCGAGCCGCCCGTGCTTGTTCAGGCTCGAGCCCATTTGGCCCGTTGCCCATTCGGGCTTGAATATTTGTATAATATGCTCTATTATTTGTATTAGCGACATTTAATTCAGGAATTATGTTTAAGTTGGTTGTACAATATGCTAAATAATTTGTATTTTTTATGTAAGGGGTGTTTTAATAAATGCATTAATTATATTTATTAGCAAGTTAATTAATGTTAGTAAATGTGTTTTAATTAGTTGTATTTTTAGCCTAAAATTTTGTAATGTTAAATTTTAAGTATTTCTATTTAAAGATTGTATTTAATGTTAGAAAATATGATTTAATTAATTGTATTTTAAGCTTAAAAACTTGTAATTGCATTTAATGTTAGAAAATGTGTTTTAATTAGTTGTACTTTTAGCTTAAGAACTTGTAATGCTTAATTTTAAGTATTTCTTTTTTTAAAAGGCCTAAATGCTTTATAAGATAGTATGATATTACACTAATATTACATGTGATATTACATATCACATGTGATATTATACTAATATCACATGTGATATTACATATCACATATGATTTTTTCGGCTGGGAAAAAAAACGTGAAAAAAACGAGAACATTTTTCTGTCGAAAGTATATCAAAGTGCCCATCTATAGAAAGATAATTAAATGCTCGTCGCGATGGTGTAACTATTTTCGCTTAACAATTAACGGTTTAAGAGATATTTAAATTATAAAAAATGGGTGAAATATTAAATGCTTTTAATCTTAACCATTGATTTTTTTTAGATGGATGGTGAGGATGAGTCCCTTCGTATATGAGGAATGTTTGGTTTTTTAAATAACTCGACTCTAATACATATGCATGCTTTATAAGTAGTAGAAAAGAGTGTATGCATTTTTCAAATCTCGAGATTTGAAACTTAAATTAATGTAGTTTGTCTAATTACGCCTAAGTACCTCTTAAACATGACAACTTTTCAAAAATTTGGCAACTTAAATTATTATTATTATTATTATTATTATTATTATTATTATTATTATTATTATTATTATTATTATTATTATTATTATTATTATTATTATTATTATTATTATTATTATTACCAATTCTAAACTTGGCAAACCAGAATCACGATTTCGCAAATATATTATTTGCCGTTATAAACAATATCTTTGCGCGGGCATTCGTCTAATACTGTATTTCAAATCAATGTAACTATTTTTAATGAAACAAATTTTTTACTAATATTTATCATGTGTAATGATTAATTAATTAAAGACCAACACCATTATTATAAACTTCTATTTTGGTCATCCTGTGTCTTTTTATTTTCATTAAAATATAATCTTGTAATAATGATACACACTAATTATGTCACATTTTTAATGGAGCAATAAATACCTAATTAAATTCAATCTACCACATTCTTGGTACACGTTCTTGCCAAAAAAAATGTCGTGTCTATAAATTTACACATTCGTGGTTGTAAATTGTAATAATCCTTTACAAACTTATAAACATTGTCTTAATTGGCACAGTTATTTCAAAAGCATAACGTTGTCGAAATAGGTTTTCAAAAATGTATTACGTATCTACTCTTTATAATGTAATTTTTACCTTCTATTTTTAAAAGTCAAAAAAGTTTAACTTAATTCATCTACATTTAGATTAAAAATTGCATTTAATTCACATTAATGAAACTTATAAATTACCAAAACTAAATATGATTTTTAATTACCTAAATTCAAAGTTATTCATGGAATCTAATAACCGTACAAAAAAAAAAAAAAAAAAAACAAAAAACCTCGTGTTAGACTATAGACCCGCAAAAAGATACATATTAGTAAAAATGAACTTTTACACTATATAAAGTTTAATGGTGATGTCTTTGGTACTATTGTCATACCAAATATAGTGTTGAACTAAATTTAATCAAGAGACATTATTGTATAATATTGATAAATTGTAGTAGATTGACGAAAGTAACCAACTAAAAAAAATGACTAAGACGACCATGGCTCAAAATGGGCGGAACCATGCTAGTTAAAGTTCATAAGCCTAAAGTTTTGAGCTTGCAAGCTTTTTAAATATTTATAAACTTAAACACTCCCTTAAGCTTATCTTTTGGTTAACTTACTTATTTGATTTCTACTTACATTTATTTCACAAAATTGTTTTCTTTCATTTACTTTCAAAGCTTATGATATAATTGTAGATTTCAAAATAAGCCAAAGCTCTAAAGGTTAAACAAACAACTCCTAACATGAAACACATACAAAATCTATGCTTATTTAGCCTTGAAAATTTTTTGGTTCTATGCATGCAATGTTAACTAACGTTTCGAAAATCATTTTTTTAATTAATTTTAGAGTAAACTACAAAAAAAATGTCCTTGAGGTATGCTCGATATGCAAGTTATGCCACTTCTTCATTTTTTTTTTTTTTTTTTTTTGCAAGTTATGCTACTATTGTTCACCTTTTGCTGCAAATTATGTCCTTTAACCGGTCAACGACATTCGAAATAACAAATATACCATCGTCTGCTTCCACCTTTTATTTTTTTTAGTGTTGTGATTTTTGATTCATTGAGTTTGGGATTAATTATTTTTTAGTGTTGTAATTTTGATTGTGTTTGTAGATGATTCTTTGTTCTTGGTGGATCTAGTATTTTTTGATGTTCTAGGTTTTGTTGTTGATGTTCTTCATTTTGGAATAAAAATAATTATAAATTCAATAGAAAATTAAAGGGGGAAGAAGACGATGGTATATTAGTTATTTCGCATGTTGTTGACCGATCAAGGGACATAACAACTACAGCATTTTGCAGTTTAATCTAAATTTTTTATACTCATCTGGCAAGGCTAAGGTAATTTTAACCGTGATACCTTTTTAAGGCCACATAACAACTACGACATTTTGGAGATGGTTATGAAACACGAACAATATATGCATAACTAAAATTTGTACTTAATGATATGCGTAACTTTAAGATCGTAACATGTGACAAAATCAAAAGTTAAATGTATGAGAGAAAATGCATATTTCATGTGTTACACGATGAAAGTTTTAGGCATGAGCTTAGACACATGAGTTATGTCTCTCTATCACTAATCATAAAACACATACACCACATATGCTTTTTGTGCTTTAAATTGAAGTCAATGACATCATTTTATTTTTTATAAGTTTTGAACATGGTATATTGATGTGTGTCGAGAGTACAAATTTTAAATTTATAAACACGATCTACCAATGATTCAAATGAAACACATACGAGCAAGCATACTCGTTCGTGTGTAGCAAGGGATGATATGGTAAGCCGAGGTTGTTCACAAAGGATTTGTTTAGTTTTATGAAACGTGAGTTTTGATTATAACAATGACTTGGTAATGATTCTAAGGAAGCAAATAATGATGATGATGATGATGATGATGATGATGATGATGATGATGATGATGATGTAAATTCAATATATTAAAAACTACACTTGCCTAGATTAGTTTATTAGCTGCACAATCTCCCGCTCCATCCTCTATCACAGTGTTTCAAACGATTCATGAATCAATAAATTAAGATGGTGTTCTAATTATACTCTACGTTGGTGTTAGTAATCCTCTTGTTCTTTAACACTTTCATCCTTGTCAACGATTTATGACTGACAAAAACAATATAAGATTTGATCAAACAAGAGACTAACACAATTCAAATCACTTGATTCAGCTATCGTTTCCAAGTAATTCATAACTACGCCTTTCTAGTTTTCTAAATTTAACCAAGTCTACATATGAAATGGTCAACTACAAATCTCTTCTCTCTTACAAAAAGAAAAAAACAAAAAACCTCGTGTTAGACTAAAGACCCGCAAAAAGATACATATTAGTAAAAATGAACTTTTACACTATATAAAGTTTAATGGTGATGTCTTTGGTACTATTGTCATACCAAATATAGTGTTGAACTAAATTTAATCAAGAGACATTATTTTATAATATTGATAAATTGTAGTAGATTGACGAAAGTAACCAACTAAAAAAATGACAAAGACGACCATGGCTCAAAATGGGTGGAACCATGCTAGTTAAAGTTCATAAGCCTAAAGTTTTGAGCTTGCAAGCTTTTTAAATATTTATAAACTTAAACACTCCCTTAAGCTTATCTTTTGGTTAACTGACTTATTTGATTTCTACTTACATTTATTTCATAAAATTGTTTTCTTTCGTTTACTTTCAAAGCTTATGATATAATTATAGATTTCAAATTAAGCCAAAGCTCTAAAGGTTAAACAAACAACTCCTAACATGAAACACATACAAAATCTATGCTTGTTTAGCCTTGAAAATTTTTTGGTTCTATGCATGCAATGTTAACTAACGTTCCGAAAATCATTTTTTTAATTAATTTTAGAGTAAACTACAAAAAAAATGTCCTTGAGGTATGCTCGATATGCAAGTTATGCCACTTCTTCATTTTTTTATTATTTTTTTTTTGCAAGTTATGCTACTATTGTTCACCTTTTGCTGCAAATTATGTCCTTTAACCGGTCAACGACATTCGAAATAACAAATATACCATCGTCTGCTTCCACCTTTTATTTTTTTTAGTGTTGTGATTTTTGATTCATTGAGTTTGGGATTAATTATTTTTTAGTGTTGTAATTTTGATTGTGTTTGTAGATGATTCTTTGTTCTTGGTGGATCTAGTATTTTTTGATGTTCTAGGTTTTGTTGTTGATGTTCTT
>LBNU01000217.1:0-11225 GCA_014162995.1 Artemisia annua
AGGAGTGTTTGGCAATAGGTGTTATGTGAACTATTTGGTCGTTTGAACAATGTTTGTTATGGATTTATGTGTTGGTAGGTTATTTGGTACAATTTGGAACATGTATGAACTAACGTTGATGCAGGATGACAACATTTAGCATGTTGTCAAATTTTCAAGTTTATGAAAATTTCACTATATATAGTGAAATTCGCTAGCCCCCGGTCAAAGTCCAATCGTATGCATGTTTACATGTCCAATTTTTGCATTTTCTAACCAGATATGAATTATATTTTTAGTTTTAGGAGTTTTCGGAAAATTTGAAAATCGTCTTGCGGGTCAAAACGGTGGACTGCCACATTTTTTGGGTCTGGCGGAACTGGCGGAACCCTCACAAAGGTTCCGCAGTGCAATTTTCTGGGTACCCCAGATTTGGCCCAACGGAAACGGCGGCACCGTCAAATGGGTTCCGCCTGTGTAATCCGAGGGTTCCGCCGATTCACCTGAGAATTTTTTTAATCCATTTTCAAATTTTAAAAACCCAAACTTCCCAAAATCAACCTTGATTGTTAGAAACTCATTTCTTGTTAGTTTATAACAACATTAGGAGTCTTCTAAGAGCCTAAAACCAATAGTACTTACTTTCCCGCCAAAAACCAATTTAAACCATAACCACCTCAAGGAACCCTCACACATAAAGGAAGGAACCCTCCCAAAGGATCCTTCCAATCCGTGAATCATATTACCCCAACCAATTTGACAAGACAACTAGGCATTTAGTGCAAATCTTTATCTTCTTACTCCATCTCCTTCATTGGATTGACTTCCAAATGATGTGACAACCTTCATTACTCACCCAAATCATTAGAAACCTCAAAATGTCTATGGCCAAACATCAAATCCAAACACTACCTCCAACATTTCTTCCACCCTATAAATTTAAAACATTTTAGAACACCTCAAATCACACCATCACCATCAAAATCTCTTGTCTTAAGATCCTAAACCACATCCTTGACTATGACAAAGTCAACAATCACCTCTCAACCACCTCGACCCATCCGGAAAACCGCTCGAATTAGTGTCAAACCGATATGGTCAAACCAAACCATCAACCTAAGCTCCTCATCTTCGGATGAATACTCTTCACCCATAAAAAGTGAACACTTTTTAAACCTTGCATCCCCAACTCCATCATCCAAGGGAGCAAATGAACTCACAACTCCACCACCAACAAAATCACCCATAGACCCAACTCCACCAAGTGCACCAATCCAAACATCCAAAACCCCATCACCATCAACACTACCTCAACTTGAACCAATGGAGTTATTTGGGTCTCCTCCAACATCACCACATCCATTTGTCCAAGATCTCAATGATCTTCCACCTAGATCAACAAATCCACCACCTTTGACAAATGAAAAACCAAGCCCATTGTTTGACCACAATGAGCCTTTTGATCAAACTCCACCACCACAACAAGCCTTCAACCAACCTAAACCATTGTTATTTCACCCTATTTTCAAGGATATTCATGGTCCTCTATATGGAGAACCCAACTTTGGAAATCTTGATCACCCAAGTCCACCACATTCACAACCCCATTTTCAAGGATCTTCCTTCTTATGACGAAATTCAAAGAATGGTTGAAAACCAACTCCACCAAGCAATGGACTTGCAAACCACATTGCTTGAATCTATTTCAAACCCCTCCTCCAACCAAGAAACCAACCTACCTCCACCACCATCATCAAATGACCCACTTCTACCCACTCATCACCATACTTGCTCACAATGTGAGCAAATGGTCAAATTAGGTGAGGACATCAAAACATTCCTTCACCAATTTCAAAATGAGACCCGCTTCGCCACACAACACATCCTAGAACGTTTGGATGCCCTTTCCCATCCAAACCAATCCTAGAGCACTTTTGGAGGCCTTTTGCCTCATTTTTTAAGAATGTTGAGAAGTCTTCTACTTATAAATATAGGATTTTATTTTTATCTTATTTCTTGTTTTTTATAACTTATTTTTTTAATTTTTGAAGTAGGAGTGTAATTTCATCGTCTGTGCTTTTGACCTTTAAAAAGTCAAGAATTTTACTTGAAATTGATATCTTCTATACTACAATACCTTATTTTATTAATGGTTAATCATTATGATTTTGATTGTGTTGATTTATTTCATAATATGTGGTGAGTAAATGCTTGGTTGTACTGTATCGTTATCAACTAACATTTTTTTTGTAGTTCAAATCCATGTTTCCCTCTGGCACTCCTATTACGGGGTATCTGACAGTGGGGAGCAGTCTCTGTCGCTACGACTCTTCTTCTTTGTTTCACAAAAACGGGAGAACATATCTAAACTTCAGTAACTTAAATGTTTTCATCATTTAATAAAGCAATTTTGATATAAATTTTTTTAAGTTAACACTAATTTATGAGTTACTTAACAAGTTTATTTTTGTCATCACAAAAAGGGGGAAATTGTAATACAAATATGCTTAAAAAGCTTATTTATATTTTACGATCTTTGGGCTAATTTTCGTAATGACAAAGTGTAACTTTGTTTTTCAGTAAAACATGATTTTGAGTTTTAAGTCTTGCATAACTAGATTTTTGTACATTTTACATTTATATAAAATCCAAACATTTTTCATTATTTCTTAAATAGAATGTCACATCCATTTATGTAAGTATTTGCATCATACATTTATGGAAATTGTGTGGTTGACAAACATAGATCTCTCATTAAAGGTTTGTTGTTTGTCTCATAGGTTTCTTCACACAGAGTTCTTGTGTTTGGCCAAGTATTTAACTTGGATGTGACTTTGGTGGTTTGCTTATGGCAAACATACTGTCTAGACCTGGCGGAACCCTCGTGGTAACAGGCGGACCCTTCTGAGAGTTCCCGCCATATCCGCCAGGCTTGATGGTTGTTTATGCTATAATACCAAACTATTTGCTAAGATTTTTATCTTAATCACTCTCTCATCATATTTTGCCAATACTTCATATCTTTCATCTAACCTTTAACATCTCATTGTTGTGAGATTCTATTTGTCAAAGAATTCAGTAATATAAAATTACAAGATTCAACTCAAGTTTGAGATTGTACTTGCATATCGTGTAGATTGTGTAAGTTTACACTTCATTTGATTGTGTGTTATATTGTCGATCGGTTAGTATATTTAGGCTCCTAAATACATTAGTGTGACGGGATCGTTTACCACTTTTAAGATTAACGGGAGTGGTTGTACCCATTGGTAACAAGAACTCGACTCTAGCTTAGTGTCGGTATACTTGTAAGCGAGCGTTAGGTTTCTCCGCCGGATAAAGGACTTGTTGACTAGTGAAAGAAATCTCGAGTTGGATACTCGGGCGTGGACGTAGGGCAAGGAAAATAGATTCCTTGTAGCCGAACCACGATAAACAATCGTGTTATGGTTTGTCGTTTCTTTCTTATACTTGCATATTGTGTATTGTCTTTATGTTCATATCTTTGATTAACGAAAGTTTCAAAAGATAATATAACTAAAAAGGGTAAACACTATTCAACCCCCTTCTAAGTTTTCCACAGAACCTACCTTGACCCTTCAAAGGATCTTGAAGCACGAAAATGGCTTCTTCTTGCACATCAAATGTTGTTAAGGTCATGGTACGGTGGATGCGCGTGTGTCGGTTATTAACTGTTTGTTGTTGAATGGATTTAATGTGTGATATGAAGGAGATGGATTTGATTGTGTTAACTGAGTTGGGTGGTGAGAGAATAAGATGAAGATGGGGGCGGATTGTTTGATGTGAAGTTGTAATTAGGTCTTACAAGTGACACAAGTTATTAGGGTATTGTGTGTGTTATACATGGTTTTTCATGGTTGTGGATATGGGCTGATGTTTGATGGGCCGAGTGAATGTGTTGACCAGTTTATAAGATTGAACTATTTACGGGCTCATTGTTATATCCTTCTTGATTGGGCTTCACTATTACTATTGAATCGTGGACTGAAATTTAATTATAATCCGAAAATTATTGATGAGACGAAAAGTGTTACGCTTTTAAGGGGTCATTTAAGCCTTAATTCGTATAAATGTGATCAAATATTGCCCTAAATCGTTCCTTTTGTCATTTTAGGTACTTTTGAGAGGAATTCTGAAAAACATGCATATTTGGACGTTTTTTGAGCATAAAAGTGAAGAAAACGACAAAGTCTCAAAAGAAGCAGAAATTACAACCTGACGGCGTCAGAGTCACAAGGTGACGCCGTCAGCAAGCCTTGACAAAAGAGTGGAAACCAATTATCAAATGACGGGCCAGAAAGATTTTTGAGATTAACACCTGACGCCGTCAGGTGTTANAATCGAGCGGGTAATTAATTGACCGTGACCCTTTTGGTATGGAACTTAATGAACTCAAACGTCAATTTCACAAATGGGAGGAAGTGCTTAGGGCTAATGTGATAAGCTCAATAGGAAACCATGACCACATCAATGCTTGCCTTTGCTACATGCTTTATAGCATTTCAACTCGTCAACCTTTTAATTTGGCCTACTATATGGCCAAAAGGATGGCGGACATACCCGTGCAAGGCAAAACCGCTCTTCCTTATGGAATGCTACTCACTTGCCTCTTTAGGGCCTTTGCTCCCATTCTTCCCAATGCAAAAGGTTTCTGTCCCGACTATAGTCTCATTCCCCACATCTTTGTACCTTTAAGTGATTATAGAGTAGCTAAGACTCAAGGGAAACGACCTCATCCTCCCACTTCCTCATCATCATCATCATCATCATCATCATCATTTATAAGCGACGAAGATGGACTTCCAAACTCAAGGCTTCCTCCTCTTGAATACCATCAACAACTACCACAACTTGCAAACGAATCGGAGGAGTTCAAGCAAACAAAGGGGATGTTCAAGTGTTTAGGAAGGTTCCTTACAAAGATCAACAAGAAGCTTAACAAGAAGTGAGAGAGCTAACGGGGTGTTTGGAACAACAATTTTTTAACTTTTGTGTGTTATGGATTTATGTATTATTAGGATATTTACTGTGTTTTAAACATATCATGTGAACTAACAAACAATTGCAGGTGGATAGCATTCCTATGTTATCATTTTTCCATGTTTTCACTTCTATAAGTGAAAATTTTAGCACTTGCTTGATCTTCAATGATATGTGTGTTTTTACTTTTGATAATGTTGTATTTCAATGTATTTTGATTAGATACATGTGTTTTTACAACTTTTATGGAGTTAGAATATGGTTTGGGCACTCAAAATTTTTTCGTCTAAACCAAGGTCAGTAGGGTATGGTTTGGACGAAACCAAAAATTTGGTTCCGTCCGTATGCCAACTTGGCTCCGCCAATTTCCAGGCCACGGATTAGGCGGAACCAAAATTTTGGTTCCGCCCTATTTTATCGTTGGTTCCGCCGTTCCTGCTGCAGATTTTAAATTTCTATTCCCACAATATTTGTACTTCAAACTTGTATCTAACTTCTTCCCTAACATTGTGAATATCAGTAATATCCAAGTCACCTTAACCCATTAGGAGATTAGCTCTCACTAGAATTTCAAAATTTTAAGTCTAGTAAACATCAATGTGATGATTGCATTACATTAACTACCTATCCACACCATATCAATCAAGCTTCACCCATTGGGTTGACTTCCTTGATTTGACATCCCTCTTTAACACTTCCAAATGATTTGTTTCAGCCATTTCTCTATGGTTTAACATCAAATCTAAACACAACTTTCTATGATCCTTGACTTCTATACCACCACTAAGATCATCAAATCTCACACCTTCACTATCTTTTCTATCATCCTTAATACTCAATCTCAGCCAAAATGACTAAGTCAAACACCTCCTTACCACCATCCAAACCACCTAGGAGAACCGCAAGAATAAGTGTCAAGCCTTGTTGCTTTGTCAAACTAGCATCATCATCATCCGACTCTTCACCTTTGACCATTGATCGGTCCCCAAACGGTCAGCTTATCCGTCAACCAAGGGTCTGGTCAACAGAAAGTCAAAACAGCTCAGAGACGCAATGCAAAATGTATCCTGGAGAATACAATGATTCCCCGGGTTCGTTATGTTCCCTGGAGTGTGATATCCTGTGAATGAAAAAGATTCCTGAGTCAAAGAATGTTGAATAGAATATGGTGTGTGTGTTGTAGACAAAAATCAATCACTATAACTAAGGTGAAAAATCTAGTGATTTAAGGCGACTTAAATGCAAATTAAAAAAGATAAAAATAGAAAACTAAACTTAAAAATGATGATGATGAAAATTTAAAAAGAAAATGAAATACTAAATTTAAGAAATTAAAAACAAATACAAATTATTTAAAAAGTTAGAAAATAACTTAGAAAATAAAAGTAAAATTCTAAAAATGTAAAATGACTTAGAAAATAATTAAAAACTTAAAAATCTATTTAACTAATTATTTATATAATTATTATTACTTAAAAACTATTTATAATTACTAAATCAAATTAAAATTACAAAAAGTAAAAGATTATCCTAAAAACTTGCAAATTTAATTTCTAAAAATCTAAAATAACTTAAAATAAAATTTGGAAAATTAAAACTATTTATATTATTATTTAATTACTACTTATTAATTATTAACTATTTATTACTTATTATTAATATAATAAACTAAAAAGAAAATGAAATTTGATTTAGAAAATAAACTAAAAACTTAGAAAAATCTAAAAATGTGTAAAATCTATTTTAGAACTTAAAATATAATTATTATACTAGTTATATAATTATTATTAATTAATTACTACTTATTATCTATTTATAATAATTATTATGTAACTTAAATTAACTCTAATAATGTAATATTAAATTAAAACTAAGAAAATGAAAATGTATTTTTAAAATACTAAAAATAACTTAGAAATAAATATAAAAACTAAAAATACATCTTTTTGTCTTTTTGTGGATTTAATTTTAATTAATAACTACTTATGTATTAATTAACTATTTAACTAATTAAAATTACTAAATATAGCAAAATGACTTATATAATTATGAAAACTTTTATAAAACTAATTAACCATCACAGGAATCCTAAAAAATTATAAAAAGTTTATAAAAATTATTATTTAACTATTTTACTAATTATTTACTTATTTATTAATTATAACTAATTTAAACTATATTAATTAAAAGAAATACAAAGTGAACAGTAAAAATTATAAGAAAATTACTTAAAATACTAAATATTATTTAGAACCTAGAAAAAATATAAAAACTACCTACTGTTTAACAAATTAATACAGAATTAATTACCTAAACAGTTTTACTTAATTACTAATTTAACTAATATTAAATCTAATAAATATTAAACAGAAAAATAAAATTCTAAGAAAATTACTAAAAATACCTAAGGTGACAAACTAATTTTAAAAATTATAAAAACAGGTTATTATTAAGCTAAATTTAAAAAGAGAAAATGAAAATTAAGAAAAATTAAAAATATTAAATAGAAACTATCACTTTTATTAAAAAGTGATTATTTTTGGAATTTTCTTTTTGGAACTTGTTTATACACTGAAAATGGACACTTTTTGTGAAAACACTTTTTATAAAGCTTAAAAATAAGCTGTGTGCAAGCTTAAGCTCAACACAGTTTGACTTTGGTCAAACTAGAGGTGCAAAAGCTAGGAATAAGCTACACAGTGATCACAAATGCATGAAACAGCTATAAACAACTTATATAAACATGAAATGAACCAAAGAGACAAGAAAAGCACACTGGATAAGCCAATAAGCACAAATAAGCTATATGAGCTTAACTGTGTACTACACAGTCCAAAGAGGCACTCTGCAGGCCTTATGGGGCCCACAAATAAGCTCTATGATCCAAAATGAAACTTGAGACTTCAAGTTCACCTGGCAAGCTTCAAAATAAGCCAATAAGCAAACCCTAAGGTCCACTAATGAGCTTATGACAAGCTTATGAAAATTGGTGATTGTCTGAGTAATGGAAATCAATACACAGAAAAGACAAACAAAGATGGCTTATGCAGCCCTACCAAATAAGCTAGAAATGGGAAAATAAGCACTGAGATAAGAAGTTGGGTTGCTTGGCTTCTCAAAGAACCAAAAATCACAAGCTAAGCTCAAGAAATGAGCTTGTGATGAGCTTATGAACTTTGCCAATTACACTGAACACTCAGTGTATTGGTTTGAGTTTTGCAGATAAATAAGGGATAAAATAAGCACTTAAATCAATGAGAAATGACAAATAAGCACTTAGAACATGTAAACAGCCACAAGGGCTTCCCAAATCAACAAATTGCACAATCAAACAAGCTTTAATAAAACTTGTGCAAGCTTATGAAACTAGATATCACAACTGTGCACAGGGCATACTTTTGAAAAAGTGCTTAAAAGAAAGAGCTAAATAAGCAGTTAGATAAGCAAATGAAAAATCAACAAAAATCACACAGAAAGATAAGCAACCAAAGTTTCAAAATCCAAAAGCTCAAAACAAGAACTTGAATAACAAAGCCTAGACAAAATCCTACTTTTTATTCAAAAACTGCAGGCATGCATTTTGACTTTTAAAGAAAACTTGGAACTTTGACTTTTATGAACTTTAATCTTGATTTAATCACTGAATAAGGTGTTATAAGCTATAATAAGACTAAATCAAGCAATCCTAACAACTTTGTAACACAAAATCAAAGATTTAGCACTTAACACTTATCACAGATTCAAGAAATTAAGATTCAAAGTGATTTTGACTTTTCACTGAATAACCATTTGATTTTATGACTTGTATGAACTATATAGGACTTAAAAAACATGCAAGGACCAAGAACAACAACACATGAACACTAGAAAACCAAAATGACAGCAAAACCAAACACACTGCAAGATTTATCAAAATGAAATTTTCAAAGAAAATCAAACATTTATAACTAAAGACTGATTTCACACATCAGTCAAACAAAGATTAATCACTTTTAAACACAAAAATCAAACCAAGAACAACAAGAACACAAGAATCCAAGTTTCACTATTTTCACAGTGAAATTGGAATTCAAAGCAAATATGAATTATGACAAACAACAACACTATATTAGACCTTAAACTGACTTAACAACATTAAAGAAACACAAATCAAGCATAAAAACACAGATTCAAGAACAAGAACATGAAATTGCCAAAATCAAAGAAATTGCTTACAAATTGCTCTCCAGCTAATTTCTTCAAAACAAGGACCAATAACCTCCTATAAACCTTCCACAAGGTTACTAACCCAAGGGCAATCCATTATTTCCCCTGCTCCAGCTTGTCTTCATCATGAACTCACAATTTTTATTTTTAACTGTATTTTTGTATTTTTTTGGTATTTTTGCTTTTTGATACTAAACTGAGTTTTATGGTTTCTAAAAGCTTTTAGAAGCTTTCTAGGAGCTTATATGAGCTTATTCAGTCCATAGAACATCAACACAACCACAATTCAAGGTTTTCACACTTGAAAGGGACATTATCAAAGCATAAAATGAAATATAAAGTAAATGCTGAAATTAAAGACTGAAATGTAAATAAGAACAATAGAGAATGATACTGAAATGCTTTAGATTAATAAAAACAGAGTTTCATAAGCTACAAAGTAAATACGAAATACAAATTGCTTAATTAAACTAGATATCTTTTTCTCTTCCTTCTTCTTCCTTATATAGGCTTCAATTGGGACCCACAAGCACCTCTGAACATATCCCACTTCATTCCTAGCCATCAGATTGCTCAATTTTGATCCTAGCCATTGAAGTGAATTTGGCGGGAAAAACTGTTGTTGACCGTTTGGTCAACAATTGTGGGTTTGCATTAATTGTGGCGTGTCTAGGGTGATGTAATGATGGTTTGGGGTGGCTGAGGTGATGGGCAAGTGGGGTGGTGGAGTGGAAGCAGGAGGTGGAGGATGGTGGTGTGTTTGAGGTGTGAACGGGGAAGAGTGGGGAGGGAGTTATATTTAAATTTTGGGTTTGGGCTGTGGTTTGGGCCTGGGAAAGAAAGAAAAGAAAAATGAAAGGGATAAGTGGGCTGGGTTGTTTATGGGTTTAGTTTGGTTTTGGGTTTATAATAGAAAGGATCCGTTTGGTTTTATAACTTAACAAGGACCAAAAATGTAAATCTGCCAAACTTGAGGGACCTGTTGTGTAATTATTTCAAACTTCTCACAAGGACCATATTTGCCATATGTGAATAGTTCAAGGACCAAAGTTGAAAATTTCCTTTTTATAAACCTTAGGGACCATTTCTGTAATATTTTGGATTTTGAGGGACTAAACATGTAAATATCTAAAAGTTATCAAAAATGTTCCAAATTGTATTTTATGAATAGTACAAGGGTATTTTGTGATAAAATCCAAGTTTTGAATACCCAGGGACTATTTTTGCCATTTTTGAAACTTGAGGGACCTTTTCTGCCAATTGATGAAACTTTTATCCAGGGACTAGAAATGAATAATTTTGACTTCCCATGGACTAATATTGACTTTTCTTTCATTTTGAACCCTCAAGGACTAATTTTGCCAAAGTGTGAAACTTCAGGGGCCTATTTTGTCATTTTTCAAACTTGAGGGACCAAAGTTGTCATTTTGTGATTTTTGACTTTAAAGGGTTTCTTTTGACAACTTGTGAATTAAAAAGGACCTTTGATGATATTTTTCATGTTTTGAAATACCAGGGACTAGTTTTGCCATTTTGTGAAAGTTTAGGGACTGAAACTGTCAATTGTGCAAACTTGACTGTTTTTCATCAGTTTTCAATCCTTTTGTATCTGAAACACATAAAAACATGTTTTTGTGATATTTTATATATTTTAGGGTATTTCTGTGTGTTTTCAGATGTTTTGGCAGTCTAAATGTGATAAAAATGATGAGTATTTGCACACTCATCAATCCCCCACACTAAACTATTGCTAGTCCCTAGCAATATTTTATGAAGATTTAATGGATTTCATCTCTTTACCAAAAGCCATTACTTCTGGAGTAGCCAAGTGTTTAGGTTCAAGTAAGAACTTTGGTACACTGATAACCAAGTGATTTTGAGCAAACCACCAGCTGTCAACGGATTTGATAAGTCTTTACCAGAAGCCGTTTGCTTCTGGACTAGCCAACTCTTGATGGAATAGTCAACATCTTGGTGAGCTGATTACCAATTATGGTTTTTCCACTGCCTTTACCACAAGCCATAATCTTGTGGGCTAG
>LBNU01000217.1:14479-61001 GCA_014162995.1 Artemisia annua
ATATATTGCCCTAAGCCTCATGACACGCAAACCTTAACATAGGGTGATATCATAAATGATATAAATAGCCTACATCATGAATGATGTAGGTGATAGTGCCCTCGTCGTCGTAGGAGTTTGCCAACTTCCTATTTATATTCGAATAAAGTGCATTTGGTAACCATTTCAGGCTAACTTCAAATGGGGCGTCAACTGCCAATAGATCTATTCACTAAATTCGCGTTCACTCGCAAGTGATTAATGGTTCATGATATGAGAGACTTTTGGCAAGGGTGTTAACTTAGGCAATATCAATCAGGATAGCATACAGAAAAATACTTGTGTTCAGGTTTGTAGCATGTAATAATATGTTTCAATAAATAACAGAGTGTATCATAAATCGAGTAAAGTGTTTAAAATAAACTAGTAAAAGATGTAAGTAAAACGAGCATGTATCTTCCCCAAAGAGTTCAAAATAGATAAAAGAGGGGCTATGACTCACCTTAGCAAAAGTAGTCGGATAGTGAAATGAATCGGATAGTGTGTGGCACCGACATGCGACCTAGATTAGTAAGGCATGTTTAGTTCACAGTTCCGGTTTTAAGACTCGATGAAGTTTAGATAAGTTTAAAAGTGGTTGTGTTATTGCTGCTTGTGTGGCAGTACTTAAGTTGAAGTAGTTTTGTAAATATTGGCTAGCATTGGCTTTCGGAAGTGCTTAATTATACATGTAAAAGTATCACAAAACGAATAAGTCGTAGGTTCGTAAGAAACCAAAAGACGATGTACGGGAAGTAATCACAAGTAAATGGCGGACGGAGTCGGATTAAAAATATCATTTAAGAGTATATATGTTTATATATAAGCAAATGTTAGTTAATAATAAAAGTATGTAAAGATTATACTTAAAATAATGGCTTTATTAAAAGAGGTTATATTAAAAATACTCTTGTAAGTTATAGGAGTAGGACTTTAGAAAATTGGGCATGACCCGTGTATGGTTTTAGTTTAAACGAGGTGACTAAGTGTTGCAATAAGTAATAACCCGCTATTATATTATTTTTAGAATTAAACTAGATAAATATATCGTTATATAGGATATTGACTAATGTTTAAGTTTCGAAATATGTTTAATAAATTAGCATATGTCGTGAAGTAGTGTCAGAAGTAGTAGACAAGTAGAGAGAGTCGGGGACAAAACAATGAGTCGAATAAACCAGGATTAAGTCATGAGATAAGCCGGGGAAAACGAGTAATGTGGCTCGACACATAAAATATCACACTCTGAGTTCATACTAACACTACTTCATTTCTTATAACAAGTTAAAAATTGGAAGGTAACAATTTTGTTGACAATCTGTATCTATGGCACGTGACACAATCAAACGCACCCTAAGTTATCAAAATTTTGCCTTGGCCCAGTTTGTAAAACAAACCAATTCACTTCCAATCTAAAGAACCTAATTCACATCATTTCTTGAAATGTTTTAGCATCACAACATATTATCCACTGTGAAAATGGGGGTCGCGACCCGAAACAAAAACAAGACACAAATTGAGTTTTTATCCCAAGCCATTTCATTTACCTTGTTCTTGAGATTGAAAAATTGTGGCAAAAATAATCATACACCAGTAAAATTAATTCCAAACCAAGACTAAGAATTTGGCAGGAAGGAGCAAATTTGGGAGGAAGGAGCAAGACCAAAAATGTAGCCATTGTTGAAAGTAAAACAATCAATCTTATTTAGTTTTTAAAACATACTAAACCGAATAACTCTTAAGTGTTGACTTAGCATTTTGCGCAAAAAGAATAAGCAAAAAAAATAGCAACCCTTACTGTTAGAAAAGAACAAAAATGACAACCCAGTGTTGGGGTTCGACCAACCAGGGGTTCGACTCCAAGCAATGCCAAACGCAACGCAAGATTGTCTAAAAACCATTATTTTAACTAGTTGCGAAAAGTGACATTAGTAAATTGAGCAAATCCTAAACACCTTAATGTGGAGTCGTGTGGGTTCTCGACAGCAAGCTAAGGTGTAAAGAAGAATGGAACTATTTTCAACTTATCAAAACCAAACATAAGTACCAATCAACCACTGTGTCGAGTCGAACACAACATAACTTTAACTCGATACGTCAATAAGTATAGAAGTAAGTATCAAGAAAATAGCACTTCCAATCCGAGGCCAACTTTAGTTTTTGTTTATAACTTATTAGTTTGCCACACAAGATACAACAACATAAATAGATGTCGATTAATATACGTAAACCAAAACAAGATTACAACTTATAAGCCCAATCAAAATAACAATCTCAATAACGAATTTATGAAAGTAAAACCACAAGGTAGGAGAAAGTCAAGAAACCTTAACAAGAGTGTGTGATGTCGATTAAAGGAAGACCAAAAGAAAGCAATACAAATCGACTTTACCCGAAGCCAAGCAGGAACCCACCACCGAGTCTTTGAATCAAACTATTGAGATGGAGTTTTTGTGATGTTTTGATAGTGTGTGAGGAGTGGGGGTGTCCCTGTAGCTCGAACCAGTTAAAAAGAAATGAAAAGAAAATGGGTTGGACTAATCTTTCCTTGGTGTAAGACTTGTGTAGTAGCAGTTTTTAGCAATAATCAACATCATCCTCGTCATCACGCGTCTTCTTCCTTTACCTAAAACTTGTTTGATGCGTTGACTTCGAGGGTTCAGACAAAGGGAATCAGACTGATCGGCCATGGACCATCTTGGAGCTTTGTTCGTCATCGATGTCGTACCATATCTGATATGTCTTCACGAGGTGGGGATGAAGATGACGGTAGGGAGGGGAGAGAGAGCAAATGCACTGTGTGGGGATAAGCAAATGAAAAGGAACAAAACGTTTTTATTTTATTATAATTATTTATTTATTTTGTTTTATTCGGTTTTATAAAAGTTAGTGGGGTTGGTTATAAAAGAAAAAAAAAGAAGTAAATAATATGAGGATAATGTTAATTTAAGTCTTTATAACTTTTGCGGGTATTAAATGTATCCCGTGTTCCGCTGAGCTTCGGTGTAATTGAGTTTTCCTGGGTTACCGTGAGCGCGAGAGATATTATTTTCGAGGTCGTTTCTATAGGAGCCCTCTAAAAAAAATTATGGATTCCGTATAACAATTGTTGGATTTATGCCGTTACTAAAGTTGTGTTGGTACGCGTGCAGTATCATTTGCATGAAATGTGAGTCACGTCACATAATTAGTTGGCGAATATCATTCGTAGTTGTATATATATATATATAAATAAAAATAAAAAAAATAACATGAAAAATGGTTAATTAAATCTTCACAACAAATTACTTCATGTTTAGCGATAATTAATGACTAGGTAAATTACGGGGTATTACAGCACTGCGCAACGTTCAACCCACGTCAGTTGCATATTTGGTGTCGGAGGAATATACATTTCGGCAACTTCGGATATCGCAAATTTTTGATCTTTCAAGATCATGTTATGCATTATGATGCACGAGTACATGATTCTCCGTAACTTGACGACAGTAAACCCACGCGCCGGTTGGGCAATAATACGCCAACGTCCTTGGAGGACACCAAAAGCTCTTTCGATATCTTTTCTAGCACTTTCTTGTTTCATTTTCCATGCGGCGGCTTTTTGGTTGTTTGCAACCGTAAAGGATTTGACAAAAGCTGCCCACTCTGGGTAAATTCCGTCAGCTAGATAATACCCATGCTTAAATTTTGTTCCGTATACTTCAAACGGAACAACATCGCCGATGCCATCAATAAGGTCGTCGAATAACGGAGAATTATATAAAATGGTGATGAGACGAAAAATGTTACGTTTTTAGGGGTCAGTTTGAGTCCTAATTCGTATATTATTTGATCGGATTTCACCCAAAGTCGTTTCTTTTCTCATTTTAGGTACTTTTGAGGAGAAAATCACAAAAGAAGCATTTTCGGGCGTTTTCGGAGTGAAAAAGTGCGGAAAACAACAAAATCTCAAAAGACCCTAAAGTGCACAGAAGGTGACGGCGTCACAAGCTTCAACGTGACGACGTCAGGAACAAATGAAGTGAAGAAATTGGAAGTTACTCATGACGGGCCAGAGAGTTTTTAGCCTAGTTTGGTGACGGCGTCAGGGAAGGCCGTCAGATCTGGAACAAGGCGGCGTGACGACGTCAAGAAGGCCATCACAAAACCCTAATCGTCGGCGTGACGGCGTCACACCTTGGGCTGACGCCGTCAGCCCGTATTATCTATATATATAGGACGATTTTTATTGTTTTAAAAGAGGAACTTGGTGGAGAACTTAAGGGTTAAACCCTAGCTCGTGTATCACAGACCTTAGAGGGTACTTTTACCCCTCTAACTTGCATGTTTAATCTAAGATAAGTCTTCATTCAATCCATACAATATGTCTATGTGTTGTATGATTTATGTTTGTGCTTTTCTTTCCTTTAACATGCTAGGCTAAATTAACTTGTGTTTGCTTAGATCTAATGAAACCTAACTATTGATTATCATGTGATGTGTATGTTGTGATTGTGATTTGGATGAATGTTTCATCTACGTTAGACTTAAGAAAACTGGCTAACCTCTTATACGGTAACAAGCTTGAACGTCTTAGGAAACGTGAATCGTATGTGCGTTAATCGATTTTAAGGTAGTATTTCATGCGTAGGTTGCTATCGGTGAGCTTATGATAGGATACTTGACGTATCGTCATATAGTGAGGTAGGAGCTTATAGAGTTAGGGAATTGAACGCACTCCCTACGACTTGATAGGAATACACCCGTCATCCACACAAACTCAACATACTAATTACATGGTAAAAGATAGTTAGGGAGTAATGAAATCTAAGTAAACACTACTTTCCCCACCATTGTTTTCACAAAACTTTAATTTAATTTGCATAAGTAGATAACTTGGGTTAGTTGACTAGCAACTAATTCCGCCCACTCCTTCAAAACCGAGATTTTACTGCTTTCATAAAAACATAAAAATACAAAAATAATCATCCTCCACCCTTAGACCTTAATTAGAGTAGTCTTTAACCTAACGAACACTATTCCCTGTGAGAGAACGATCAATCCCCCGGTACTTGCCACTACACTATACTACATCGGTCAAGTACACTGCCTGGTGGGGATTGTAAGCTTCTCGAGATCCCTCGAGAGGTAAAACGTAGTGCATGTTGCAATCCCACGCGCATCAAACGGTTAGATCGTTATTCGCACCTGCAACACCAAAAAATGCATGCCAAATCCACAAATCATACGACGCAACAGCTTCAAGCATTATAGTTGGATACTTTTTATCACCTACGTGAAATTGCCCTTGCCATTCTTCCGGACAATTTTTCCATTCCCAGTGCATACAATCGATGCTTTCCAACATTCCCGGAATCTTATGAACCATGCTATGTGTGTGGTATAAGTTGCGAGTGTCATCCTCGGTTGGTTTTCTTAAAAACTCTTTCCCCAAACAACTGGATAATGCACATAGTAAAAAAATCTAGACAATCGCGTGCACAGTGTTCACCTATTTGTAAATACTCATCTAATGCATCAACATGAATCCCGTAAGCCAATTGGCGTAGTGCACATGTGCATTTCATAATCACACTAAAACTCATTACTCCCCGACAATCAGGTCGTTGTCTAAAGAAATCAAAATGCGATGGAAGAGGATTATGAGTTTCAATAAAAGTTTCGATACCTTTGACTATTTCTAAGAATAGTTTTTGGCTCATACAGCTCATGTTTCTTGCTTTTAGTAGGTGTAAGTATATGAAATATATTTGGTGTAAATTTGATTGAAATGTAAACTATGTTATGCTATTTATAGAGGAAAATAAGTTACTTTTGTAAATAAAAAAAAAGTATACGTTGTAAAATAAACGTTACCCAACGTTAAAAAACAGAACAATATAAAAATGAAAAAGCTGCAAAACGTTACCCAACGTTAAAAAACAGAACAATATAAAAATGAAAAAGCTGCAACTAGTACACAAACTTAGCTCGTTGCCTGCACGAAGAGGGAGGAAACGGCGAGCTACAACGAGCCCCACCCGGTGTGGTGGTGAGCTGCAACGAGGCAAAATGGGACTCCACGTCAGACGGCGAGCATGGGCAACGAGCCCACACCTTCCCCTCTTAAAGATAAAACTGATGCATACGATGAAGCTTATTGCCTATTCTTTGCCTTTTGCTTTATTTAAGGCGAGGTGTTTTTTTTAAAGGAGTAAATTACATAAATGGTCACTGTGGTTTGTCCATTTATTCAGATTTAGTCACTGAACTTTTTTTTGACAAGGTCAGTCATTAAGGTTTCAAATCGTTACAGATCCAGTCATTAAGGTTTCAATTTTGTTACATAAATGGTCACTGTGGTTTGAAACTTCAGTGACCATTTATGTAACGAAATGGACTGGGTCTGTAACGATTTGAAACTTCAGTGACCATCTATGTCAAAAAAAAGTTCAGTGACTAAATATGAAAAAATGGACAAACCATAATGACCATTTATGTAATTTACTCTTTTTAAAGGCAACATATATTAATAAACAAGCAAGATGCTAAAGTTACACGAACACGAACATAATAAATTGACGAACCTAAATTTAAACTCACTTCACTGGCTAACCGACCCTACAACCTTAAGGGGATATCACAAATTGGATATCATACTTACTAAGATATAACTCAGACATACTAAACCCACCAAAGCACAACAACACTTTAGGGCAAACACCTGACAGAAAGCATGACACGGATTGACAACCGACCACAGACCATGACCTCACACATGAAACCTAACCCCCACCAGAGACTTGAAACACCCAAAACACACACTTCCGAACATATAATCTAACCAAGTGGTGGCATTGCGAATAGTGAAGATTGTAATTCAAAGAAAATAACCCTTAAAGTATGAACATCACCTAATGAAAACCCCCAAACTCAAACGATTGTCCCTCAACTCTTGCTTTACCGACCTTTGGCTTACAACCTACCTCTCACCATCTCACAACCTAAATAGCAACCTTACCATCTCACGGCTTTACTATCTTAACCATCTGACAACAACCTAAACACCTCACAAAACTCAAAATCTCCACTCCTAAACCATTTTACAACCTCAATATATCCATGACCTGAACCATCTCACGACCTCATAATATCANCACCCCGACAATCAGGTCGTTGTCTAAAGAAATCAAAATGCGATGGAAGAGGATTATGAGTTTCAATAAAAGTTTCGATACCTTTGACTATTTCTAAGAATAGTTTTTGGCTCATACGAAAACGACGTCGAAAATTTTCTTCCGTATACGGGGGATGTATTTACGGTGTTGTGAAAGACCGGCTTCTTGGTTTTGCAACAATTGCTCGTTTTCAAACTCTTGGAGAATCATCTCTAGCTCCGTTATCTCTCCAAAGTCGCTAACACTTGAATAAGATGAGTCGCTCATGTTTCTTGCTTTTAGTATGTGTAAGTGTATGAAATATATTTGGTGTAAATTTGATTGAAATGTAAACTATGTTATGCTATTTATAGAGGAAAATAAGTTACTTTTGTAAATAATAAAAAAAGTATACGTTGTAAAATAAACGTTACTCAACGTTACAAAAACAAAACAAAACAGTATAAAAATGAAAAAGCTGCAACTAGTACACAAACTTAGCTCGTTGCCTGCACGAAGAGGGAGGAAACGGCGAGCTACAACGAGCCCCACCCGGTGTGGTGGTGAGCTGCAACGAGGCAAAATGGGACTCCACGTCAGACGGCGAGCATGGGAAACGAGCCCACACCTTCCCCTCTTAAAGATAAAATTGATGCATACAATGAAGCTTATTGCCTATTCTTTGCCTGTTGCTTTATTTAAGGCGAGGTGTTTTTTTTAAAGGCAACATATATTAATAAACAAGCAAGATGCTAAAGTTACACGAACACGAACATAATAAATTGACGAACCTAAATTTAAACTCACTACACTGGCTAACCGACCCTACAACCTTAAGGGGATATCACAAATTGGATATCATACTTACTAAGATATAACTCAGACATACTAAACCCACCAAAGCACAACAACACTTTAGGGCAAACACCTGACAGAAAGCATGACACGGATTGACAACCGACCACAGACCATGACCTCACACATGAAACATAACCCCCACCAGAGAGGCTTGAAACACCCAAAACACACACTTCCGAACATATAATCTAACCAAGTGGTGGCATTGCGAATAGTGAAGATTGTAATTCAAAGAAAATAACCCTTAAAGTATGAACATCACCTAATGAAAACCCCCAAACTCAAAGTCCCTCAACTCTTGCTTTAACGACCTTTGGCTTACAACCTACCTCTCACCATCTCACAAACTAAATAGCAACCTTACCATCTCACGGCTTTACTATCTTAACCATCTGACAACAACCTAAACACCTCACAAAACTCAAAATCTCCACTCCTAAACCATTTTACAACCTCAATATATCCATGACCTGAACCATCTCACGACCTCATAATATCATTGACCGGAATCAACTCAGAACCTCAACATTTAACGACCTCCCAACTCATGACGTTTACATTATTAGTCTTTTTGCATCCAACAAAATTTTTATCTAACCTTTACATAGTTTTCTATGGGTCCATTTGTTTACAAATGCATATCTTCTAACTCATTAAAAAGTGTTATTTTTTACCAGTCTATACATCAAATGAGTAATTGAGTATCTTGTTGCTCTTTAGATAGATTCATTGCAGACCAACAATTGTTGGAGTTAAAAGTATAGTATAAACTACAACGGTAAAATACCTATCAAAAACCGCACATATAGCAAGTTACTAATAGAGCAAAAGAAAATGTTCATTCCTTCATGATTTAATTTGTTCTATAATGTTAACAGGTGGAACTCGAAACATATTCTTACAGTAAATATTTTAGGCCTAATAAAAGCGAAACTATTATTTTAACATACCAGGAACATATCAAGGAATTGTGTCTTCGTGAAATCTAATCAAACACAACTGCTTGTGCAGATTTAGACAATAGAACCATTCAAAGCTACATACATGTCTTACTTTGCACCACCACATAGTGATGGTTCAAAGTGTCGATAGATACCAAACGAATAAGTTTTTAAACAATAAGTCAGAGTCAGAGAGTTATGTTTTGAAGAACAAGTGCCAAATATCATAGAACTAAACATGTCACAACATAAATTCATCCATCCACATAAACAACAATGTTACAACCTAAACGCCAAGGGAGGGAGATGGCTTCTGAACATGTTCTGGAATCAGTTAAGCCAGAAGTTCCGTGGATGCTCCTTTCAACTCTACCAGCGTATAGTTTAAATAATACAGCAGATATTAGATTCATTGTGTGCATTAGTACTAGAAAACAGGAGAAAAGAAGTGAAGAATTATATCTAACCTTGAGACTTGAAATTGAATAGTGGTGGCAATAGGCGGCCATTAGGGAGACGTGTGCTTGGATCGCGAAGCTCGTCAAAGAACGGGTGGACACAGGCTTCCAACAGTACAGAACAAGTAATAAACTATGTAAGTAGAAGACTTTATAGGTGGCAATTCCAGCCCATTTGCTAATGAATAGGTTGATTATTTTTTTTATTTTTTTTGTGTTTAATGCCAAATGGGTCAAATGAGAGAAGTAGCTACAGTGATTCAAAAAGATGATTATAATTGACTGGATATTACTATTGCAATCATATTTGCCACTGACTAGTTATAAAGAACTGGGTGAAGATTGTAAAGGTTCAACCTGACCGTACCAGAAGTTACCCATACTGATCACCTACCCGAACCAACCAATTTGCCACCTCTTAAAAATTAATAAGAAGCGTATTGCTTTTTTAGTACCTGATATATATCAGGGAAATAACTCATACATACTCTATCCACAAAAACTGCAAGAATCTTCACCTTAAGGATGTCTCATACTAACTGTAACGCTCCCTTATTTGGCTTAACTTCATGCTTAAAATACTTGCTCATTCATATCATATATCCACATTATCAATAGCACTAAATCTAGTCTACAACATCTCCTTATTTTCTCAATATATAAGGAACTAAACACCCTATGCTATGCTAGTAAAGGTGGCAAAATGGACGGGTAGGGTAACGGGTCCAGGTCTGGTTAACTTGCCATTTTTTTTCAAACTTCTCTAAATTTTTACATCAATATACTACACAATTTTGAGATTCAGAGTTAGTCACATTTTTCTGTCCACCTGGTCTGAAAAACAACAAATTCGGTGCAACAATTTCATTTATCACGATAATAATCCCTACAGTTATATGGTTTTAATGAATCTGGTCCTACCTTAACGTTAATTTTTTTACAGGAAACATTACCACATACTCCCCAAACGAGGGCATTATGATCGTTTAAACTTCTCCCTCTCTTTAATTAAACATGCATTCCCTTATGACTCTGTTACTCTCCCTTGACACAAATGGTTATATGTTCATGTGGCTTACCTACAATAGTTTAAACATCATGGGCATAGACAAATCCCAGGGCTTCCATTTTATTCTTCAAGATGCTGTTATAACCAATGAAAAGCATTAACACCGAAAACGAACAACATATCTCTTATAAGATACAAGAAAATGGTGATGATGTCATCATTAGCTCTATTTAATCTCTATGACCAATAAGAAGCCGTGATTTCCAAATTTCTGGAAATAATGTTAAAAATACAAGCTTACCGCGTATGTAAGTAAAGAGTTGAGTATAGCGTCTGTATTGGCCTCCCCTACAGGTAATAAATAACAAATTGTAAAGCAAGTTACATCGGCCGATCAAAACAACCAATGAGCGACTAATTTATTGATAACATACCGATCAAAACAACCAATCAACTTCTCAGAGAAGCCCATTCCTAAAAAGTGTTCAACCACCTTATAGTTCAAAGGACCAGCAGAGTAGACAAACTCGCCTTGAAACAAACAAAAAGGAAGTTAGATGCAACCCAAATTTTAATAACATAATGAATGTAATCATATATGCAAAAATTACAATATAATAACAAAGAGAGAAAAACCTGAAAATAACAATTATCTAAAGGTCGAGACTGACAAATTGTAGGATAAAAACAATGGTTCTTTACACTTCTACTGTTGACTGCTGTTTAAAAGAGAGGCTGAACTTTTGACCCTTTACATATCAATGAACCAATTTGGGTGATAACGGTCAAACGGAAACCAAAACCACCTGTAATAGAATAGCCTGTTAAAAGCAGTTGTTGGAAGTGCCCTGCTGCTTAAAGTTCTAATTTCACTTGTTTAAGTGTATGACAAACTCTGACTATTTGATTGCTAACACATATATAAGAGACATTTCGTAAAATGGTACGGTAGTAAATGTAGGTCTAAAGTAGATGTGGATCGGTAACCTTATTATACCCTTAAATAATCAGTTTTTCTTGACAGTTACATGAAACAGATAACCAGGCATTCAAAACTGATTATTGCAAGTTCAAGTCGCAATATCAGATCACCAATCATAGTAAAACATTCTAGACAAACATCTAGTATTAAATTAGATCAATTACCTCCCCATTACTAACCATAGCAGTAGTTACAGCACTTGGACCAGAAGATGGTGTAATATCAAGTTCATCTTCCGTATTCCAATCAATATCCTCGTAGTCCTAACCAGAAGCATTATCACCCTATACATGTGAAATCCCTTGAAAGGATTAAACAATTGACAAATAATAACATTAACTTAGCAATATGGGGTCTGCAAGTTGTAAAGCAAGTTACATTGGTTGATCAAAACAACCAATGAGCGACTAACTTATTGATAACATACCGTTGTCTTTAATTGCTCTTTCAATCAACTTCTCAGACCACCTTATAGTTCGAAGGACCAGCAGACAAACTCGCCTTGAAACAAACAAAAAGAAAGTTAGATGCAACCCAAATTTTAATAACAAAATGAATGTAATCATATATGCAGAATTTGCAATATAATATCAAAGAGAGAAATACCTAAAAATAACAATTATCTATAGGCCTAGACTGACAAAGTATAGGATAAAAACGACTGAGTTACAAAAAGACTGACAAAAGTAATAACATCAATACTTCAACAAATACGGTTTTAATCATGCCTAATGATCTTACAAAAAAGTCCTTCATGGTAACACCATTTTCCGGTTTGGGCAATCAAAGAACTCTGTTGCTGCAATTTGAAGATGTCTCAACCCTCGTGGTGGTAAAAACATAATGACTCTATGGCCCTGAAATTCTGGTTTCCTGTGAGAATGACAATAGTACATAGAGGATGACGGCAAACTTTAGTAGGTGAGCAATCATAGTGTTCTTGTGGAGATGCTTCTCTAGTGGTAATGTTGATGTGGGAGTGTAGCTTACCCCTATCCCAAGATAGTTTCCAGCCGAAAAATGTCCTGGGGGTTCGAATGCGCCTTGGACAGTGAATGGTATTTCTTCAATGATTCCAAGATCTGTTGTCAGAAAGTCACGGATATGACAAGTTGCTTCTTCGTGCAGATCAAGATCAACGCTCGGGAGAGGGCAGCTTTCAAGATCCCAAATAATATCGGTTGAAACATCATCCATTTCTATGATTTGAGGGCTTGGGATGAGTGGTAATGCATTTGCTAATCCGTGAGCGTTCTAAAACCTGCTCTGGTATGCAAAGAATGCCACCAAAAAGCATAATTACTTGACTTCTTAACATCGTGTTCACAACAAACCGGTTGTGAACCACTATAGTGGTGTGGCCTAGTGCACGAAGTGCTCAAATTGCTTGAATGAAATCACTATCTCCTGAAATGAACATCAGATACAACGACGATCGGTAAACGCGCGCATAGCTAAACATTTCGAGCATTATGGCCTTGTCGGCAGCATCTGGACCCCCGGTGTGTGTTTGAGCTGAACTCCGACGGTGATCAATCTCGACCAGGCACGTTTCTGTGTTTCTGTAAACCGAAATAAATTCCCATAGGCATTTATTTTTACTGGAACAGTCGGTAAGAAGCCTGTGGGAATTTATTTTTACCGGAACATTCGACCTAAAAATAATTTCCCATAGGAATCTTACCGAATGTTCAAGTAAAAATAAATGCCTATGGGAATTTATTTGAGCTTACACAAACACAGAAACGTGCCTGGTCGAGATTGACCACCGTCGGAGTTCGGCTCAAACACACACGGGGGTCCAGATGATGCCGACAGGGCCATAATGCTCGACATGTTTTAGCTACGCGTGCGATTGCCGATCGTCGTCCTATTTGATGCTCATTTAAGGAGATGGTGATTTCATTCAAGCAATTCGAGCAATTCATGCACTACGCCACACCACCATAGTGGTTCAAAACCGGTTTAATGTGAAGACGATGTTAAAGAACTCAAGTAATTATGCTTTTTGGTGGCATTCGTTGCATACCAGAGCAGGTTCAAAACGCTCACGGCTTAGCAAATGCATTACCACCGATCTCATGCCCTCAAATCATAGAAATGGATGGTGTTTCAACTGGCATTATCTGGGATCTCGAAAGCTCCCTCTCCCGAGCGTTGATCTTGATCTGCACGAAGAAGCAACTTGTTATATCTGTGACTTCCTCACAACAGATCTTGAAATCATTTGAAGAAATACCATTCACAGTCCAAGCATTCAGACCTCCAGGACTTTTTCGGAGGACTTTTTCCAGCTGGAAACCATCTTGGGATACGGGTAAGCTACACTGCCACATCAACATTACCACTAGAGAAGCATCTCCACCTGGAGAACACTATGATGGCTTACCTACTGAAGTTTGCTGCTCAACACCACCATCCTCATGTGCTATTGTCATTCTCACAGAAACTAGAATTTCACATAGGTAATCCATCTTCTAAGAAAAGCTCTCAATCTGTTGAAGAAAAAGATTTAAAAAAAAATCAACGTGAGGGCAGCCTCTGCAACAAATGATGATCTAAATAAAATTATAAACAAATACTGAGATAGAAGCAAGTATCGCTAACTTTAGTACTCTTAATATTCATTTTAAAAGCACATCCAAACACCTATAAATCCTACAATGCACACTCGTAACTATTTAACTTCTTATCACACATCTTTTGTGAGGATTTCATGTCGGTAGAGCATTATGCTTTAGATAAATACTACTACATTTTGCTGCAGTAGCAACAAAGCATCTGACAACATTTTTAGGAAAATGATTCTCATGCTTAAAACTTGTGCCTAAATACATGCCTAACAAGAGGATTGAGACATGGGCAAAGATGAAGAGTGGAGATGATAAAAGATAAAATGAATAAAACACATGTCAAGTAATGAATTTAATAGATTAGTCATGTTTTTAGGCATAAATTTTAGGCCTCTATATCACTACTCGCATTTTTCAAACTACTTATCTAATGTATTTAACCAGTTTTAGGTGACCTTTTGGGATTGCTTATTTGAAAAACTTGTGCTTATTCTTATAATCGGAAGCATAAAATCAGCTTACTTCACCCTAAGGCCAAACACGTCAAACATGTACATTTGAATCTACTCCATACCATTATTATCAATTGAAAATAAGCAACTCAAACTGCTTATTAGGGCTGTTTGTCATTGCTTGATTTCAAGTGATTATTTTTTATAAAATTGGTTAAAAATAAGCTAGGGCACCTGCTTGTTTTTAATGCTTATCCAGTGTATAATAAGCACATAATCAGTTTTTTCTTTTTCGCCAAATAATTGAAACCAATTATCAGCTTTAGAAAAAGCAGATAAGCATTTCTCAAAAGCCTCTAAAACAGCTTATAACCACATACACCGATTATGGACTTTAGAAAAACCAGTTTTCTTCATCCAAACACTCAAACCCACTTTTTAAAGTTTTTTATATATAAAAAACACAATCATTACATAAGTACATAACTGTTAAAAACTATTCCAAAATTCCATTAAAATATCTATGTATATTATCCACTGGCGTAGACAATCCACACAGTTTATTAAAATAAATAAATAAATAAAATACTTATAAAAATCAAAACCCTAATTATCAAATCAACCACTTACTGCTCACAAACTAGAAATAAGAAAAACCTCAAATATGTTTATAACAACCTAACATTGAAACAAAATAAACAAATTAACCTAACTCCACCAATAACCTAAGAAACCATGCGAAATTAAGAAATGCAGTACCAGCAATCATCAAAAACATTTAGCAATAAAAAGATTGTTCAGGTAACAAAAAATCATGTGAAACTGTGAAAAATGATTCAATCGATTGCGGAAATAAAGTAGGTAGAAAAGGGGAAATCACACATGTTACAAGATAGAGAGAGAGCTTTGATTCTCCTTTGCCAATTAGGAGAGGGAGATAGAGAGAGAGAGTTAAAAAATTGAATACTGGTATTGGTAGTAAATTAGCTTTCTTGTAGGAATAGATGTACTTTATAGGTGAAAAAATTGAATACACATACTTGGTAATAAATTTACTTTCAATTGTTTGTAGGAATAGATGTAGTTTGTAGGTGACAAAATTGACTACAAATAGTTTGTAGGAATAGACTTACTCAAAGGAGGAATAGACGTACTAAATTTACTTTCAATTGTTTGTAGTTATAGTCACATTTACTCCCAAACTTTGGAGAATTAAATCCATTTACGCCGTAGGAATAGTCACATTTACTCCCCAAAGTTGCAAAATTAAATATTTTACCATTTCAATTGTTTCGGTTGGTGAGTCAACCACATTTTTGCAATTGATGCCAAGTGACGCGTCACTTTCAAATTTGCTAATGGCATGACGCGTTGCTTTTAAGGTTGCTTGGTGAAAACCAACACCCATTAGCATTAGTCTTACGAGTCATGTTGTTTAAACACCTATCAACCAACTAGCTACTAGAGTCATGTGGAGTCACCCTGTTGTACTAGACTACTAGAGTCATGTGGAGTCACCAGTCAGTCATTTATGTTACTACGTAAGCTTCTTAAACATTAGCCATAATATTTATTTGATGAGAGTGGCCTTTTTGCTTTCTAAGTGATATTTCATATTACTATGTAGAAAGTAAAGTGTAGATTGCTATTTTTGACATTTACTTTTTAAATGATGTTTTAGATTTCTATGTAAAAAAACGAAGTGCATATGACTATTTTTGTTCAAAAGTAATTTTAGATGTACTAAGTTTTAGCTTTTTTATACAGTAATAAATATTTGACAAATGTGTTGTCTAATAACTTTTTTGTTTCTTTTGCAATAAATATTTGATGTGACAAGTGATAAACACATTAATTATCTGATTTGACGTATATATAACCCTTTTGAAATAATTCTGTATATAATTGAGTATAATTCACAACTCAAAGCAATCACAATCAAATAACATCTTACAAATAATGTAAAACTTAGCAAATTCACCAAGTTTAAACATGTTGCGGAGTTAACTTTTGGTAAAAGGCGTGTTTCAAAATACTTGTAAAATATATCGGGTTTGACTAAATATTTTTAGTCTGAAAATTATCGCACACATCTTCGTTTTTCACTTATCAGGTAACATACATGTTTTCTATAATAATTTTTTTTTTTTGTACTTTAACTATTATGTTACTATGCATTTTAAAATAAGACGTATTGTGATTTTATAAACACGGTAAAATGAAAAAACTTTGATTTCTTATAAAAATTGCCCTACAAAATAATTATTGCTTTAAACGAAAAACTTAATTTAACAAATACATAGTACTTTGTAAACGAAAAACATACATTATTGAAAATGCATAATTTATTTGTTAACGTACACCCACACTGTCAAATACATTAACTCTTGCACGTAGGAGTGTTATTGGGACGAATTATCGGGTTTATCGGGTCTTTGACTGGATAATTTACGACATCGTAGCAATAATTGAGTAGTAACACCCCTACGTGCAAGAAAAAAGTAGCAGGTGTAGGAGTGTTGCTCTTTACATAGATTCATAATCATATGTTTTTAGGCATAAATTTTAGGCCTCTATATCACTACTCGCATTTTTCAAACTACTTATCTAATGTATTTAACCAGTTTTAGGTGACCTTTTGGGATTGCTTATTTGAAAAACTTATGCTTATTCTTATAATCGGAAGCATAAAATCAGCTTACTTCACCCTAAGGCCAAACACGTCAAACATGTACATTTGAATCTACTCCATACCATTATTATCAATTGAAAATAAGCAACTCAAACTGCTTATTAGGGCTGTTTGTCATTGCTTGATTTCAAGTGATTATTTTTTATAGAACTGGTTAAAAATAAGCTAGGGCACCTGCTTGTTTTTAATGCTTATCCAGTGTATAATAAGCACATAATCAGTTTTTTCTTTTTTGCCAAATAATTGAAACCAATTATCAGCTTTAGAAAAAGCAGATAAGCATTTCTCAAAAGCCTCTAAAACAGCTTATAACCACATACACGGATTATGGACTTTAGAAAAACCAGTTTTCTTCATCCAAACACTCAAACCCACTTTTTAAAGTTTTTTATATATAAAAAACACAATCATTACATAACTGTTAAAAACTATTCCAAAATTCCATTAAAATATCTATGTATATTATCCACCGGTGTAGACGATCCACACAGTTTATTAAAATAAATAAATAAATAAAATACTTATAAAAATCAAAACCCTAATTATCAAATCAACCACTTACTGCTCACAAACTAGAAATAAGAAAAACCTCAAATATTGAAACAAAATAAACAAATTAACCTAACTCCACCAATAACCTAAGAAACCATGCGAAATTAAGAAATGCAGTACCAGCAATCATCAAAAACATTTAGCAATAAAAAGATTGTTCAGGTAACAACAAATCATGTGAAACTGTGAAAAATGATTCAATCGATTGTGGAAATAAAGTAGGTAGAAAAGGGGAAATCACACATGTTACAAGATAGAGAGAGAGCTTTGATTCTCCTTTGCCAATTAGGAGAGGGAGATAGAGAGAGAGAGTTAAAACAGTTTGACAAGGAGAGAGAGTTAAAAAATTGAATACTGGTATTGGTAGTAAATTAGCTTTCTTGTAGAAATAGACGTACTTTGCAGGTGAAAATATTCAATACACATACTGGGTAGTAAATTTACTTTCAATTGTTTGCCGGAATAGACGTAGTTTGTAGGTGACAAAATTGACTACACATAGTTTGTAGGAATAGACTTAGTCAAAGGAGGAATAGACGTAGTAAATTTGCTTTCAATTGTTTGTAGGAATAGTCACATTTACTCCCAAACGTTGGAGAATTAAATCCATTTACTCCGTAGGAATAGTCACATTTACTCCCCAAAGTTGCAAAATTAAATGTTTTATCATTTCAATTGCTTCGGTTGGTGAGGCAACCACTTTTTTGCAATTGATGCCAAGTGACGCGTCACTTTCAAATTTGCTAATGGCATGACACGTTGCTTTTAAGGTTGCTTGGTGAAAACCAACACCCATTAGCATTAGTCTTACGAGTCATGTTGTTTAAACACCTATCAACCAACTAGACTACTAGAGTCATGTGGAGTCACCAATCAGTCATTTATGTTACTACGTAAGCTTCTTAAACATTAGCCGTAATATTTATTTGATGAGAGTGACATTTTTGCTTTCTAAGTGATATTTCATATTACTATGTAGAAAGTAAAGTGTAGATTGCTATTTTTGACATTTACTTTTTAAATGATGTTTTAGATTTCTATGTAAAAAAACGAAGTGCATATGGCTATTTTTGTTCAAAAGTAATTTTAGATGTACTAAGTTTCAGCTTTTTTATACAGTAATAAATATTTGACAAATGTGTTGTCTAATAACTTTTTTGTTTCTTTTGCAATAAATATTTGATGTGACAAGTGATAAACACATTAATTATTTGATTTGACGTATATATAACCCTTTTGAAATAATTCTGTATATAAATGAGTATAATTCACAACTCAAAGCAATCACAATCAAATAACATCTTACAAATAATGTACAACTTAGCAAATTCACCAAGTTTAAACATGTTGCGGCGTTAACTTTTGGTAAAAGGCGTGTTTCAAAATACTTGTAAAATATATCGGGTTTGACTAAATATTTTTAGTCTGAAAATTATCGCACACATCTTCGTTTTTCACTTAATCAGGTAACATACATGTTTTCTATAATAATTTTTTTTGTACTTTAACTATTATGTTAATTTAAACTATGCATTTTAAAATAAGACTATTGTGATTTTATAAACACGGTAAAATGAAAAAACTTTGATTTCTTATAAAGATTGCCCTACAAAATAATTATTGCTTTAAACGAAAAACGTAATTTAACAAATACATAGTACTTTGTAAACGAAAAACATACATTAATTGAAAATGCATAATTTATTTGTTAATTGAAAATACATTAACTCTTGCACGTAGGAGTGTTATTGGGACGAATTATCGGGTTTATCGGGTCTTTGACTGGATAATTTACGACATCGTAGCAATAATTGAGTAGTAACACCCCTACGTGCAAGAAAAAAGTAGCAGGTATAGGAGTGTTGTTCTTTACATAGATTCATAATCAGACCAACAATTGTTGGAGTTAAAGTATAGTAAAAACTACAACGGTAAAATACCGATAAAAAACCGCACATATAGCAAGTTACTAATAGAGCAAAAGACAATGTTCATTCCTTCATGAATTTAATTTGTTCTAGAATGTTAACAGGTGGAACTCGAAACATATTCTTACAGTAAATATTTTAGGCCTAATAAAAGCAAAACTATTATTTTAACATACCAGGAACATATCAAGGAATTGTGTGTTCTTGAAATGTAATCAAACACAACTGCTTGTGCAGATTTAGATAATAGAACCGTTCAAAGCTAGATACATGTCTGTCTTTGCACCACCACATAGTGATGGTTCAAAGTGTCGATAGATACCAAACGAATAAGTTTTTAAACAATAAGTCAGAGTCAGAGAGTTATGTTTTGAAGAACAAGTGCCAAATATCATAGAACTAAACATGTCACAACATAAATTCATCCATCCACATAAACAACAATGTTACAACCTAAACACCAAGGGAGGGAGATAGCTTCCGAACATGTTCTGGAATCAGTTTAGCCAGAAGTTCCGTGGATGCTCCTTTCAACTCTGCCAGTGTAAAGTTTAAATAATACAGCAGAGATTAGATTCATTGTGTGCATTAGTACTAGAAAACAGGAGAAATGAAGTGAAGAATTATATCTAACCTTGAGACTTGAAATTGAAAAGTGGTGGCAATGGGCGGCCATTAGGGAGACGCGTGCTTGGATCGCGAAGCTCGTCAAAGAACGGGTGGACACAGGCCTCCAACTGTACAAAACAAGTAATAAAAGATGTAAGTAGAAGACTTTACAGGTGGCAATATCGACCCATTTGCTAATGAATAGGTTGAGTTTTGTTGTGTTTTATGCCAAATGGGTCAAATGAAAGAAATAGCTAGAGTGATTCAAAAATGGGTCAAATGAGAGAAATAGCTACAGTTATTCAAAAGAAGATAATTATAATTGACTGAATATTACTATTGTAAGTTTGTAACCATATTTGCCACTGACTAGTAATAAAGAACTGGGCAAAGATTGTTAAGGTTCAGCCTGACCGTACCAGATGTTACCTATGCTGATCCCCTACCCGACTGAACCAATTTGCAACCTCTTAAAATTTCATAAAAAGCATAGCTCTTTTAAGTACCTGATATATATCACGGAAATAACTCATATACACTCTCTATCCACAAAAACTGCAACAATCTTCACCTTAGGATGCCCCATACTAAGTGCAATGTTCCCTTATTTGGCTTAACTTCATGCTTAAAATACTTGTTTATATCATATCTCCACATTATCAACAGCACTAAATTTGGTCTACAACATCTCCCTATTTTCTCAATATAAAAGGAACTGCACACCCTATACTATGCTAGTAAAGGTGGGAAAATAGACGGGTTGGGTAACAGGTTCAGGTCCAGTTGACTTGCCATTTTTTTCAAACTCCTCTAAATTTTTACATCAATGTACTACACAATTTTGAGATTTAGAGTTAAGTCACATTTTTTGTCCACCTGGTCTGTGAAAAATAACAAATTCGGTGCAACAAATTCATTTATCACGAAAATAATCCCTACAGTTGTATGGTTTTATTGAATCTGGTCCAACCTTCGCGTTAAATTTTTTACAGGAAACATTACCACGCACTCCCCAAACGAGGGCATTATGATCGTTTAAACTTCTCCCTCTCTTTAAACATGCATTCCCTTACGACTGTTACTCTCCCTTGACACAAATGGTTATATGTTCATGTAGCTTACCTACAATAGGTTAAACACCATGGGCATAGACAAATCCAGGGCGGCCATTTTATTCTTGTGCTAACATGGTAAGTTTTTCAGAAAAGACAGTATTTTAATTGGATATCGTTATGTAGAGTTTGTTATTGCATCTTGAGGTCAATTAACATTCTTCAAGGACTTACCAAAGCAAAGGCAAATCAAGTTCGAGAAGGAGCTACTACTGTGTATAAAATGGGTATTTTATGCACATGAAAATAAACTATTATGCATGATGATGTACATAAATCCTGCATCTATATGAAAAGTCATTATAACTCTTCTTCATCAGAATCCCACGCCAATCCAAACCATCACCCATTCCATCATCTTCACTCATCACCATCGCCAGAGTGTCAGCTGCTTGTACTTTCCTCATCAAAACTTTGACCCATGTACTCATCAGCCTTTTCATTCCCATCATCTTCTTCAACTTCAGGATGATAGACTCCAAAAGTTTCCTGTACTTACGACCCAGAATTCAAATGCGTCTTTTCTGCATCAGCATGTCCACTTGGTTAATTGCTTTGAAGCCATGGGGTTTGATGCCAACTCCTACTATTCTTCAATAACGGCCTTTGATTGGGATTAGATTGGGATGGGGACATGAGTGAAGAGGATGTAATAAGTACTATGGCTGGAATGGCAACCCTTATAATGACTTATCACAAACTTATCTACTGATTAGATGCAAGTTTACGCACATTACTGTACATAACAATTTAATTACATATGTATAACACCCAACTTATACACAACAGATATTTCAAACGTCGAGCGTGATATAAACTTGATTTGATGATGACTTGAAAATTATTATTTGACCTTAACAACCGAGCAATAATATCTACACGCGTATAAACTAGTCAAACAAAAATTGTCTTAGCTCGTAACTAACTTAACATTTTAGCATAGGAATAAAAATGGATGTTCGATTATGCAGGTAAGCGACATGATCACATCAACATATAACCAGTTTCTCTGAAGAAGAGATGGAAAAAGTAAAGGGAAGGGGGGATGCAAATTAAAAAATAGTGGAAAAGACCATGATAGCCCTCATATGAGGACGAGATAGCATCCCGCTTGAAAACGATTAGTTATTTATCTCAAACCACATGGACAAAAAACCATAATTCACTAAATTAGTCAAAGGACAAAAAAGTAAGCACGTCAAATCAAATACGGTCTGCCCCATAAACCCTTGAGCAAATTATTAGTGATAGCCATTTGAACTATGTTTCTCCCAACCACACTTAGGATTTAAATAAAAAGTCCAAATTGACACAGTTTTGTCCATTCGGGCCAGATATTCCGCTTCTACTTGCTATCCAAAGTCCCAACATTTTGACGTGACTAAGTATCCACTTAAAACTTCTCAAATTTTAGAGAGATGAATGTTAGCAGTGCCAAAAACACAAGAAACACAACACAGAAGCATGTTTGTCCTTAAAGAGAATCAAATTACTCTAATTTCCACTTATGAGAACTGAGAAGTGAGAAAAAGGTTCGATGTACTTACAGCTGTGCACCTCAGGTTTGGAGAATACTGGAGTAGTCTTGAAACAAGATCTACAGCTTCTGGGGGCATACGCTTGTGAAAAATCTATGATATATAAAGAATAAAATTTCATGTCACATTTAAAGTAATAGTATCACCAACTAGCAGAAGAAATGAAAATTAGGGTTCTCACTTTGTGCCATGGGTGCGCTTTGATTTGCGGGAACTTAAACTCTGTGTAGTTTGGATTCATACATTTAATTTCTTCACGAGTCGGGGTACCAAGAACCTAAAACATCAATGTAACAAAAACCATACGAAACATTCATTATAAAACTTAATGGCAATGTATCAGATTTTTTGTAAGTTATAAACAACGATGAACTTACCTTGATAATTTCTACAAGTTGATCAACTCCACTCTCACCTGGGAAAAGTGGCTGATAATGCAGAATGGCGCAAACGAACAGTTTTAATAAAACAAACCAACAAAACATCGCAAGTAAATTAAGAGATCATGATGTTGAAAACTGAAAAGAACCTGTCCAAGAAGAAACTCTGCCATAACACAACCAACTGACCAGACATCAATTGCAGATGTGTATTCAGTTGCACCGAATATGAGTTCAGGTGCACGGTAGTATCGAGAACAAATGTAGGATATATTTGGTTCCCCTTTGACCTGTTAAACAAAGACCATAGAAAATAAAAGAAAGATGAAAATTAAAAGAAATATATACTTTCAGAGGCATGCTACAATTCTATATTAAAATCGATTTTATGAGTAGATAAATAATTACCAGAACTTTTGCACTCCCAAAGTCGCAGAGTTTGAGCTGATGAGTATGAGGATTCACCTGCAAAACAGATGGGTTACATTGTTAAATAAAATTTTAAGAAAGCCTTGAGAACAAGGTGTTTGGGAGGAAGAGAAAAGTCTCACCAGAAGATTTTGTGGCTTAATGTCTCGGTGGCAAACACCTATCGCATGAATATACGCCAGAGCTCTAAAGATCTGAACATTCAAGAATATCACGAGTTTTAATAGTCTATTTTGACAAGCTACACTAAAGTCGAGTTTTAGTAGTGATTCAACTCAGCCAAGTCTTCTCAGAGTAAGTCTGTGCATAAGAGGTGGCATATTACTATTACTATTACTATTCAACCCATCTACTTACAAACAGGGTGATTTGGGTTATGCTTCAACTCCAATGGGTCATATGGATATATTCAGATATAAAAAAATGGCTAAAAAAGGGACCCGTTATCAAAAATTTATAAAATAATTAAAACTAATACAGTACAATTTACGTAATCCTTTTTGACACACTAATTGTTTATTAACAATTAAAAAACTTGTGTGACGGGTCAATCTGATCCGTTTCTACAGTAACAAAAATAACCAATTATGACCCAAACCCCTTTTAAGTTGTACCCAACCTGACAGACCCCCATTTTTTGCCATCTCTGATAAAATATTCCTAAGAACAAACAAGTATATACACCAAGTTGCAAAGGTTTTGAACGAAGCACATGCAAGAAAAGCAAATGAGCAAGCTTCACGATAAGAAGAAAAAAGATACAAACCTGATACGTGTATAGTTTGACATAAATCATAGGCATCCTCTGGTTTGCCTTGCTGTAGTGTCGTGTTACACGGTAAGCTGTCTCTGGCACGTATTCTAGAACCAAGTTGAGATAAAGTTCATCCTTGTCGGTGGTTGAAAAGAAGCAATGTTTGAGTGAAACAACATTGGGGTGATCAAGCAGACGCATTGTTTGCAATTCACGGTTCTTGTATCGCTTATCCTGCAAAACTTTTTTAATTGCAACAGCTTCTCCACTTTCTAAGCACTTCGCCTGCAAAATTAAAGACAACTTTTTTGTTAAATTACGTATAAATGGTCAACTTTCCAATTGCAATGTGACATTGCCTTTTGGAAAGAAGATCGACAATGTAGAAAATATGCTTAAAATTTTACCTGAAATACGATTCCAAAAGATCCCTGACCAACAACACGCTCCGCCATATAGCTTATCGTCTGAAGTACCAATTAAAGAAGATTAAGTCAGAATACAAAAACCTTTAAAGAAAAAACTGTTAGCAATAAAGACTTTGCACAGTGACAAACCATGCTGGACTAAGAATCTACTTTACAATCTATGTAACTTTTACTGTTACACCAAAAATATGCCATATGCAATCTCCCTTCTCATGTGTCTTAACTCGTTGATCGTATTTTACAGAAAAATATTCATCATCACTTGCTACCACCACTTCCATCATCCAAAACACCAACATCATCCAAAACACCAATAAACTAGGACTTGGATATGTGTCAATCAAAACTTCTTATTTCAAAATCGACATTATTCTTAAGAAATTACGCATTTTTTATGATTAATAAATTTATAACTTTGGCGAGACCTCTGTCACTACTTTATCATTTTTCGTCCCATAAATCAGTTTTATTGAATTATAAGCAATTTTAGGATACAAACGCATGACCTTGGTGATATTATGAAAGCTATCCGCACAAAGTGATAGACAAATACCTGCTTTGGTTGACCATTTCTACCTCCAATAGTAGTAACAATAATGTGTCCAGTTTCAGTACCATGTCCATCCACCACCGTAGCCTCCATTTCCTAAAACACAAAGACAATCATGTGAGAATAGCAGTACAGAAACACATCCAACAAATTAATAAAAAAATTCGAAACCCATCCGGCGCAAATCAACAAAGACCAACCTTTTCCACCTTGTCATCCTTAATTTTCATGTCATTGATTTCTTTAGGCAGTTTATCAACCATCATCGAATCGTCCGTAACTACTCCTGCTGCTGCAGGAGCCACTCCACCAGAAGCCATGTCGAGTCAAACCAAGCCAACGAACTAAACCTAATTTCACTTAGACACCACTTAAACTCTATAGCATCTGCTTATGAGAAAATAATAAAAGACAACAATTTAGTATCAAGTGAGCAATATAGTTAATTAGTTACGTATTATATATACATTAGGCTTTGCATTCATGAATGCTACAACAGCGTGTTTTGCAAGGCAACTAAGTAACTACATATTGCAGAAATTCCTAAGAAATGATCATCTGTTTGTTTCATCGGGGGTGTTTGTTTAAGCTTATATGTGGGCTTATGAGCTTATTTGATTTCGGCGGCTTATATGTCACAAACCTTAATTTTTCGGCGTATTTCAGGACTTGGGCTTTAACTTATATAAGTCCACAAGTCTCAAAATAAGCCAGAAAATTGGTGCTTATGAAATATAAGCCGAAAAACAAATAAGCTCATAAGCCACAAATAAGCTTAAACGAAGACCCCCTTCCTTAAATAATAATCTACAACCTCGCCGGCTTGTCTTAACATTAGCAACTAAAATAACAAATAGTACTAATCTATAGCCTTAAAATAACCATACAAGATCTCCAACTAAAAAAAAAAAACATATTACTCCCTATTTATAAAATTTATCAAAAACATTTCTAATCATAACCATAACACAAATCCAGCTACAAGTACACCTAACTAACATTTAGCTCATCTTAATATCAGCAATTATTTTATAAAAAAATATTACTCATAACACAAATTCAACTCAAACTTATGAACTATGATCCAAACATAAACATGGGATGAAAAGTATATACCTGAAGGAACAAAACCAATTGAAAAAGTGTTTGTGTTGAAGAGAGAAGGTGTGTTTGTGTGTGATGGTGTTGCAGAGATCAAGATTTGACCATGTGCGACTCTCTTTCTTTCTTCAACATTTTTTTATATTTTATTACAGGCCAGGCCAGTAGGCGGATTTCAAATGCTTTTATGTATCAAGGGTTTTCTTTTTGTCGGCTAGTGGTTTGTGAGTTTACAAGTCCGTAGACGCGAGCTAACTTTGAATGACAACGGCCATCAAATGATGCTGTTGTGGTTTACGTTAATATACTTTTTTTAAAGAGAGATATATACGGTAAAAGACAAAGATTGAGTTGCTTTACATTTCTAGGACGAACTTTTATTATAAGCCTTCTTTGATTAAGTTTTTGGTTCTTGTAAGATTTTTGTAAGGATAAGATTACTAGTGATGAGAACAAAGAACACTAATACATTACTACATCACCGTTAACTTAGCTTTTTCTTTACTATACCAAACACTAGCAGTAAAGAGAGCGCAATTACAATAAAAAACAACATACAAAAATAAATTAAACAAAAAGCACACAAACAAACCTTCTTCATCCTTTCGGTCCACTGTAAATTTACTAAAAATCTTCAATTTAATCAAAATTAACATGGTTTTGAAATTTTGTGTCAAACAAATACATACATTTCTTCTTTAGTTAGTTTACTAATATGCCAAAAAATATATATAGGATTTTTATTTACCAGTTTTAATGAAATCGTACCTCTTAGTTTATTTTTATTTTCTTTATACTCGTAAAAAGAAAATTATGCACTTGGTGACTTAAGGTCATGAGTCTGCCCCTTCTACCAACGACTAGCCAAATGAGGGGTGAGCCCTCACCCATATCTCCATGGTCACACGTGACTTCTGTCAATATCACCCCATCACCTTTAAACACTGCACATAATTGTGACATTTTTTATTTTTATTTATTTATTTTTTTTTATATATATATTTTTTTTGTGAGCGTGTGTGAGATATTTTGTGACGTATGTTTGTATGAACAAGTATTTTAATGGTGATGCCTAGGGCCGTTTTTTTAGGGTGTGTAAGGTGAACGACCGCTCTGGGCCCCAAAATTTTTAAGGGCCTCAAAATTTGTCCCGTTAATAATTATATGCATGTGTACATATATTTTTCACGAAGAAAAAGTATTTATATTAGAAAATATCTTAAATGAGTAATATGTTAAAACGTTTATACAACTAATTGCATTATATCTTATAAATGGTAACACTTTGTATATAACATTCCTTATCGAAAGGCCTCATTATTTAATTTCGTCTAAGACCTTCAAAAATTTCATAAATTCATGAGACGACCCTGATGATGCCCATAAATGATAATAGGTGATGATAATAATGATGTGATGAACAACGATGCGGTGTTAATATGAAATTAAAACGAACCTAAATTTGTCTCATAATAATCTTCTTTTTTAGACGTGTGAGTAATATGATATCCATTTAATTTTGCTGGCCTTTTTCTTTTATTTACCTTTCGTTACCAACACACAATGAATTTTTTGTACGTAAGGAGAGGGAAGGTGAAGTGTAAAGATATGTATTGACAGCTAGTAAAGTTTGTAGCCGTTCATATTGGCATCTTTCTGAAAATAACTTTGACCATTGGTGGTCTATGGTACTTGTCTAGTCACGCGTATATGAATTTGCTAGTTTGCTACTACTCTATAACTTTGACCAACTGACGATTTATTATACTTTCCTTGGTTAATAAAAAATGTGAACAACGTGATTGACTAGCAGTACACATAACTAGATTCAATTGAAAACAACAACCAATTTAACTAGTTGATCAAACTGAGTATAAAAATTCAAATAACTGAATATTTTTAAACTACTCCTGCTGCTGCAGGAGCCACTCCACCGGAAGCCATGTCGAGTCAAACCAAGCCAACGAACTAAACCTAATTTCACTTAGACACCACTTAAACTCTATAGCATCTGCATATGAGAAAATAATAAAACAAAGCAATTTAGTATCAAGTGAACAACATAGTTAATTAGTTACTACGTATTATACATGCATTAGGCTTTGCATTCATGAATGCTACAACTGCGTGTTTTACTAGGCAACTAAGTAACTACATATTGCAGAAATTCCTAAGAAATGATTATCTATTTGTTTCATCTGGGGTGTTTGTTTAAGCTTATATGTGGGCTTATGAGCTTATTTGATTTCGGCGGCTTATATGTCACAAACCTTAATTTTTCGGCGTATTTCAGGACTTGGCCTTTAACTTATATAAGTCCACAAGTCTCAAAATAAGCCAGAAAATTGGTGCTTATGAAATATAAGCCGAAAAACAAATAAGCTCATAAGCCACAAATAAGGTTAAACAAACATCCCCTTCCTTAAATAATAATCTACAACCTCGCCGGCTTGTCTTAACATTAGCGATTAAAAGGAGTAACAAATACTAATCTATAGCCTTAAAATAACCAAACAAGATCTCCAACTAAAAAAAAACATATTACTCCATATTTATAAAACTTATAAAACATTCCTAATCATAAAACCAAAACACAAATCCAGCTACAAGTACATGTAACATTTAGCTCATCTTAATATCAGCAATTACTAGTTTATAAAAATAAAACTTAAAGTATAGCATATAATATTACTCATAACAAAAATTCAACTCAAACTTATGAACTATGATCCAAACAAAAACATGGGATGAAAAGTATATACCTGAAGGAACAAAACCAATTGAAAAAGTGTTTGTGTTGAAGAGAGAAGGTGTAAAAGAAAGAAGGTGTGTTTGTGTGTGATGGTGTTGCAGAGATCAAGATTTGACCATGTGCGACTCTCTTTCTTTCTTCAACATTTTTTATATTTTATATTATTACAGGCCAGGCCAGTAGGCGGATTTCAAATGGTTTTATGTATCAAGGGTTTTCTTTTTGTCGTCTAGTGGTTTGTGAGTTTACAAGTCCGTATAACTCAAACTCAAGCCAACTTTGAACAACAACGGCCATCAAATGATGCTGTTGTGGTTTACGTTAATATACTTTTTTTAAAGAGAGATATATACGGTAAAAGACAAAGATTGAGTTGCTTTACATTTCTAGGACTAACTTTTATTATAGAACCTTGATATATAGGCCTAATAAAGGGGTCTAATGGTGGACCTAAGGCTTTAAATACTTGTACAGCACTGTACAAGTATTTAAAGCCACTGTACAAGTATTTAAAGCCTTATGTCCACCATTAGACCCCTTTATTAGGTCCACCAAACATATTCCTTTATTATAAGCCTTCTTTGATTAAGTTTTTGGTTCTTGTAAGTTTTTTGTAAAGATAAGATTACTAGTGATGAGAACAAAGAACACTACTACATCACCGTTAACTTACACTATACCAAACACTAGTAGTAAAGAGAGCGCAGTCATAACAAAAAAACAACCTGCAAAAATAAATTAAACAAAAAACACACAAACAAACCTTCTCCATCCTTTTAGTCCACTGTAAATTTACTAAAAATCTCAATTTATTTAAAATTAACATGGTTTCGAAATTTTGTGTCACACAAATACATACATTTCTTCTTTAGTTAGTTTACTAATATGTCAAAAAATATATATAGGACTTTTATTTACCAATTTTAATGAAATCGTATCTCTTAGTTTATTTTTATTGTCTTTATACTCGTAAAAAGAAAATTCTGCACTTGGTGACTTAAGATCATGAGTCTGCCCCTTCTACCACGACTAGCCAAATGAGGGGTGAGCCCTCACCCATATCTCCATGGTCACACGTGACTTTTGTCAACATCACCCCATCACCTTTAAACACTGCACATAATTGTGAATTTTTTTATTTTTATTTTTATTTTTTTATATATATATTTTTTGTGAGCGTGTGTGAGGTATTTTGTGACGTATGTTTGTATGAATAAGTATTTTAATGGTGATGCCTAGGGCCGTTTTTTTAGGGTGTGTAAGGTGAACGACCGCTCTGGGCTCCAAAATTTTTAAGGGCCTCAAAATTTGTCCCGTTAATAATTATATGCATGTGTGTACATATTTTTCACGAAGAAAAAGTATTTATATTAGAAAATATCTTAAATGAGTAATATGTTAAAACGTTTATACAACTAATTGCATTATATCTTATAAATGGTAACACTTTGTATATAACATTCCTTATCGAAAGGCCTCATTATTTAATTTCGTCTAAGACCTTCAAAAATTTCATAAATTCATGAGACGACCCTGATGATGCCCATAAATGATAATAGGTGATGATAATAATGATGTGATGAACAACGATGCGGTGTTAATATGAAAGAACCTAAATTTGTCTCATAATAATCTTCTTTTTTAGACGTGTGAGTAATATGATATCCATTTAATTTTGCTGGCCTTTTTCTTTTATTTACCTTTCGTTACCAACACACAATGAATTTTTTGTACGTAAGGAGAGGGAAGGTGAAGTGTAAAGATATGTATTGACAGCTAGTAAAGTTTGTAGCCGTTCATATTGGCATCTTTCTGAAAATAACTTTGACCATTGGTGGTCTATGGTACTTGTCTAGTCACGCGTATATGAATTTGCTAGTTTGCTACTACTCTATAACTTTGACCAACTGACGATTTATTATACTTTCCTTGGTTAATAAAAAATGTGAACAACGTGATTGACTAGCAGTACACATAACTAGATTCAATTGAAAACAACAACCAATTTAACTAGTTGATCAAACTGAGTATAAAAATTCAAATAACTGAATATTTTTGGTTAGAATTTGGTTTTCACCCATCATGATATTAAAGTTTTTGAAAGTTCAAACAATTTGTGTGTGCGTCTTCTTTATGTGAACGGATTTAATAGTTTTTGCACGAGTTTCGTTTCATGATTTATGGATATCTTCGCGCATAGTTTGTGAGAGCTTATTAGAGCTTTTTTTCTAAAACAAGTTAGCTTAAAATATAAGTTTTATTTGACACATTAGCTTATAAAAACCTTTAAAATTAATAAGCTTTTAGAAAAGAAGCTATATATGAAGAGCTTTTGTAAGAGCGGGAGGTATCGCTGAGCCATGGGTGGCGCAATGACCACCAGCCGAATTTCCTCGACGGCACACTGTGCCGCCGCTGGCGCCATGGGGCCTTGAGCCGTGGTGGCCAGCCAGCGCGGTGGATTTTTCATTTTTTTTATTGTGAACGTGTGTTGTGTTTGATGTTATGTGTGTGGCTTGGTATACGGTTTTTTTTTTTTTTTTTTTTTTTTTTTTTTTTTTTTTAATAAGTAGGCAGCAACGCCAGGAAGAAGAAAGAAAAAAGTATGCGTTTTTGTTTGGGCCAAGCTATTGCATATTTTTGTTTGAGCCAAGTTTACTCAGTTGGCCTAGCTATATAATGTATTTTTAATTCAATGAAGTTTATTTTTGTTTAATATTAATGTAATGTGTTTTTTTTTTTTTAATGAAGTTTATTTTAGTTAATATTGTGTCTGTTTTATTTTATGTAAAAAAGGAAAAAAAAATGGACGACGACACCACATTTCTGGTGTCAACGGTTACAGCCAGAATGTGGTGCTATGGGATTTCTGGTGCCATGGAGACTTTTGCTGACGTGGCAGCACTTTTTCTCCACGGTACCACATTCACGGCACGACGATACTTAATGCTCTATTTGAACTCTGTTTTAATCATTAGTTAATTACATAAATAACTTACGTTTTAATTTGTATACTTATATATTTTTCCTCCAATATTATTTTACATATATAAACTATAGCTTCAGAAACTTTTACCAAACATATGTGAAAATAAAAGTTTTACGTACATTTACAGTTTTCATAAGCTCCGGCACCACCTCCACCAGTTACACAAATCATACAACATGATGTTTTATATATAGTCTAGTTCAAAATAAAGTATTTTATGATGATAACATGGACATGCATAGGAACCAAACACGGATATATTTTAATTGTGACAACTCATTGTTTATAAATACTTCATTAACACTTGTATATCCTAACATATGTTCATACTATTTTAATAGATTATGTCCCCTACATTATTAGGAAATAATAATAATGATAAATTTTCTCACAGGGTACAATAATACTTCATATGTAGCGGTGCACTCCTTCTTTGAACCTCCAAGTTGAAGCCATCGTTATATATGCAATCCAATAAACAAATATCGCCCTAGGTCTTTTTATTTTGTTTCTTTCTGCTATTAGAAAATCAAGCTTTGATCTACAATATTTATTGATCTATAATTCCACAATGTGCACAACGTATGTTTGATATAATTATTTGGGCTCATTTTGCTTTTGTTTGCAAAGATAGTAGAAATATTGTCACTTTATATAAAGAAGTCAATAATTTATAAACCATTTATGTGAGACTAGTTGGTATTCATTATAGTATTAGTTTTCCTATTTTTCTACCTTTTTCCTCGTATAATAGACAATTTCTTTTTTATTATTTTTATTTTTATCTTTATTCATTTCATAGCAACCTTAAGTTGACATTGTTTTAGATTTGCATATTTAATATTTAGAAAGACCCAATACTGCATTTAGTTTATGGTCCATATTGAGGCCCAAGTACTTTAGCTTGGTCAATACCAACATACTAACATAGTTGTTCAGAAAACAATGAAACGTTATTTGCATGTTACAAACAATTTTTTTCCACCAATCCATCTTGAGTTATGCCACCCCGGACTCATAATCGATATTCAACATGGATAAAAGTTCATCCACTGGACTTGTAAATCCACCAAAGCCATGTAACGTTTTATAATATGTTTCCGAGTTTAGAGATGAGAGTAAAGAAAAAAATAACAAGTTAAATACTGAGATAGAAGAAGAGTAAATAAATACAATAACAATTTTAGTTTTAGCGAGTAATATTTGTGACCCGTGTGTTGCAACAACGTTTGGAAACATACATTTACTGATAATAGCTTTTGGAAATTAAATGCAAATAACGATGTGATGAAATACTCCTTTGAATCAATGGATATTCGAAGATTTCTAGATCTTAAGTTCGTTTTCATATTTTCTGAATTATCTTGATTATTGTTTTTTTATATACTTATTTAGGTACAAGAATTTTTGATAAAGAATGTTAAACAAATTTTTTTTTAAAGTTTTTTACAAAGCTAAAGATTAATGTCTGAATGAACGAATACATAGTTGTTAATCCTTTTGCAATTCTATCGGTTTCTCACACTGTGAATATGGAAGTAATTGCTTCAGTGCTAAAGAACAAGTGAAGAACTAATAGTTTTTAAGACTACAATTTTTGCGACTTAAGTTCTCAAGTTATGAACCATTGATTAAAGTCAGTTGCCAATGTTACCACAAAATAAAATCTATTTCATGTGAAACGCGGTGAGTTGCTCTTACAACACCTCTGTTTTCTTCTTCACTTTCAACACTTGTTGCGAAAGCTTAAGAAATTCCCACTACAACGTTTTTAATAAGATTTGGAACAAGTTTATGAATTCTAGCTTGTGCTAACTTCTCATGATAATGTGCATTCAAATCATGGAGTTCGTGCAAACCCAGAAATATGAAAGGGGTGTTCATTTCCTCCGAACTAGCCAACACAATTCTCTCAACTTAGAGAGTACTAAGAATTAAGCATCTTTGTCTCAAGAATTGGGTCTGTCCAATTCTGATTGTTTACTTTGTTAAGTTTGTACAGATATATTTTGGAAAGTTAATACACCATTTGAACCAAAAAAAATAAAAATAAAATAAAAAGAATTAAGCATCTTGATTTCCTTGGTTTTAGATCATTTTGAAGGTTATTGTTGTATTTTATTGGTTTTAGATCATTTTGAAGGCTTCTAGACTTATGATCAAGTTTTGTTGGAATTTTAGATATTTGAAATAAGTTTTCGAGCCAAGCTAGAGCCTGCAATTTCGAAACTTGTCGAGCTATTGAGCTTGAACTCAGTCGTAGTTGTAAAAAAGAGTTGGCAGCTATCCGCTAAATAACGATTTAAAAATGAATTTTGATGGAATCATGTTCACTAATACGGCTCGCATGTCTAATTTAACAATTTTCTTCCAGGATTTAATGTTGAGACAGTTGAATATAAGAAACATTAGCTTCATTGTCTGGGATGTTGGTGGCCAAGAGATAAGGTTTGCATTCCTTAAAAAAATTCGTTTGTTTGTTTCCTCATTACCTGTATATGTTTTTCCTAAATTAATAAACGATATGTGTGTACTGTCATTGTTTGGTAGTGGCTGGATATGGATTGCTGGATTTGATCTTAATTAGGCACAGGTTGACATGATCCAACTATATCCTAAGCTGGTCTGGGATATGTATCAGATATCCAACCCCTGAACTTTATATATAGCTTTAAGACATTCTTTTGAACTAGACATCCTTTTGAACTGATAGATAAAGATTGGCATGATTGTTCTTGATTGACACCTGCGATCCTTAAAGATGAAAAAATCAATACAGTGTTGAAGGGGGAAAAAATCCACAATTCAAGTGTTCGAAATTATTTCGGGAAAGATGAGAGAATGTATAAGCAGATACATTTTGACATTGATTTTTGTGATTGTATTGGATGTTTAAATTGTTGAACAAGTGAGTTGCAAGGTCGTGGTTTACACCATTAGGGCGGATTTGCTTAAAGTGGTAGATCTTCTGTAATGGTTGCTGGAGCATAGCCACACATAACGAGCTGTAGTGATTGTTGTGGCTATTTACTTTTTACATATCATTTTTCTTTTTCCACCTTTTCGTGTTCAGTTCTATCGTGAAATAATATAGTTCTGCTCTTTTGCAGATTCGTCCATTGTGGAGACACTACTTCCAAAACACACAGGGCTTATCTTTGTATCTGGTAAATAGCAATGACAGGGATCGAGTTGTTTTAGCTTATACAGCGTCATGATAACCCATAATATTGTGTGATCAATATGGCTAAGATGATGCCCATGGTTGCGTGAAAATTTTGGAATGTAAACAGCATACATGACCAATACACTTTCCTTGCAAAAAAAATCAGTTTGTACATATCGGCAATAATATGCATATTGGCATTCATGTGAGTGCATATTGTACACTTTTGCGACCCTTACCAGTTACCTGCCATACATGTTTGAATGATGGAAAAATAGTTTACAGACTTAATCAATACGGAAAAAAATTTAAGGGCTTAAAAGCGAAATCAGGAAAAAATATGTTGGGTTCTGATGGTATAAACTCATGATTTAATAAAAAACTTGACGCATCATGTAAGTGGGTTCTACTTCAGAAAGGACTTGGCTACTATTATTTAAGTAATGAGATTCACTGATATTAGTTAGAAACATAAATATAAAAAATCTGGCCCATTCTTGTTTTTGGGCCTACGAGGGAGAGTATAGCCATTTCATTTTGTCATCTGAAAATTACTTTCACTACTTGCAGGATAAACTAGATGCTGTTTTGTTGGTTTTTGCTAACAAACATGATTTGCCCAATGCCTGAATTCTGCGGAAATCAGTGACAAGCTTGGCCTTCATTCACGTCGTCAACACCACTGTTAATGTGCATTACATAATTTCTAGACAATATATTGCAGCACTTGAAAGTAAAAACACTTGTAAACGTGGGGCATATTGTGACAACCGTGATTTTAGCATATTGGTTTGACTTATAGTCTCTATTCATTTGACTTTGTTTGGTGTGAATTAAGTGTTTTATGTGGTATATGTGTGAGATATGTATGATATAGCTATGATAAGTATGAGGGTTGGTTAAGCGAATTGAGCGTAAAACACGTTAGTTTGCAAGTTAGGGTTTGGACAGAAAGTTAGGACTGTAAAGATACGAAGTTATTTAATAGATGGTAATGAGTTAGATCATGAATTTTAACTCTAAATTGTAGTTCAAAGAAAGATCTTTTCAGAAAGTCCAACTACGATTGATTTCAAGGTCGGGAAGTTAGTCTTTTGATTTTTACGAGATAAGGAGTCAAAGCTGTTAAACGTTTGATAGTGTTTAGTGGATGAAAAAGTGTTATTAAGGTTAGCCCTTCTGGAAAAGTTAAGTCTTAGGTTATGTTAGACTCCCACGAAAAGGATTCGCGATAAAAAGTTGTGGAAGTATTTTTATAAAATCAAAAACTTTTGGTGTGCGTTCAGATCCGAATCTGGATAGTTAACAAGTTTGATTTTCTTATGGGTACTTGTGTATGTTATTAGACCATGGGCTTCTGGGATTAGCTTGTATGCTTATGAGAGACCATGGGGAAATTTTGGTGTGAGTTTTTAAGCTTGTTTGGTCATTATTTTATGTGGGTGAAAGTACCCTAAAATTCTGCGTTTTCTGAGTTTATAAGTGCAAGGGATTTAGTGAGTGTTATTGGTTGTTAGTGTTTAGCATGGAGTCTAGGAGATCCATGGTGGATCATATGAACCTTAGACATCCATCATATGAATATTACATGGGTTATAGCTTTTAGCTTGTCCATATGTAATGTGTATTTATTTGTGTGTTGTTTAGATTGTGATTGTGATTTGTTGGAAGCTGCAGAGTTAAGGTGAGTTCATAGTCCCATATTTTTTTACCTTGTTTTAAACACTGGGATGGGAATGATGCTTGTCTTAAATGGTTTGAGTTACTGTGATTATGTGATTGATTTTAAAAAGGCTTGGACTAATAATGTTATCGTATGCATGCTATGTGTTGAATGATATGTGATAATGCTGTGTGGTCCAATTGGAGGGGAGTATCCAATTGGAGAGTAATACTCCTACTCGTTATTGTGTTGTATGGTTGATATGGGATCCAATTGGGAGGATGCTTATCCTGTTACTCGCGCATGCGACCCAATTGATGATGTGATTTGGAGCGGGGGTCACGTGCCGGCCCGATGGTTGCCTTTTGTGTGATGATTGATTTATGGGTACATGTAGCTTGTATGATAACTATATTTATTTGTCCAGCTATATTTTATGATCACAGTGAACTGGTTGCCTTGAGAGTGTATGTGTGTCTTAAACATATGAATCTCACCAACATTATGTTGACGTTTTAAGCATCATTTTCAGGTGAGCATTCTAAGGATAAGATAGAAGGAACCGACTAGAAGAGACTTTAGTTGCATTTGAGAATGAATTATCTGCGTGCTTGGGATTTGTATTCGTTTGACTTTGTTGAAGATACCTTTGGATTATGGTTTGGTTATTTTATTTTGGGGTATTGTTACAACACTTTGTGTTTGTACTTTGCTCTATTTTATGTGAATGTAGTATTTTTCTATTGAGACACCAGGTGTTGTGATGATATCCATAAGTTACACACTCGCCTTTCCGCCTTGGCGAGGTGTGACACATATATACTTTTGCTTCAGTTTCAACACTACATGTTAGAGCATCGATTCTGATGCTAAACTACCTGTGGTCACTACACGGATAATACTAGTGACATAGTTTTTAAAATGAAGATAAATTTGAGGGTTTGAGATTGATATGGTTTCCCGAATCTTCAGGTACGTACATTCAGAGCACATGCGCAACATCTGGTGCGGGGCTTTATGAAGGGCTTAGATTGGCTCCCCAACAACATTGCTAACAAGGTAAGTTAATCTGAAAAGTAAGTTACAAAAAACAAATACAACACTTCTTACATGTACTTGTTTATCGATCTTATCTTTTGCTTATTACTATTGCTGTAAAACCCAGATTTTCTGAACGCGTAAAATACCCAAAATACCCTTCTAATTTCAAACTTATGGAAAAGATGTTTAATAATTCAAGGCATTCAATACATTTAATCCAAGTATCTATAAAACCTTAATGTGTGAAACAATATACGTTTATATTTTCCGTAAACTTATAATAAATAAAAACATACACATTTAAAAATCGGGCTAAATATTTATTAATGTATTGAACTTGCCACTTTTGTGACTTTTGTGTAGCGATTTTTTTTCTTTTCTATACACCCAACTTGACTATTTTGTCTCTTATGAAGGATTATTTTACCCCCACAATCGGTAGCAAGTTTCTGCTTGTAGTTTATAGGTTATTTGGGACACGGTGGAAATTACAAGTCATAATCCCACACGCTTCTACCATCCACCCCACACCCCCACCACAAACCAACACAATCTATCTACTTTTTGTACTTTTCGATTTATCCTTTCCTACTTATACCAGATCTCAACCACACAAACCCAATCATACATCACTTTCATTATCCCCAAATTGGTCCCCAAACCCTAAATCGTTAACCCATTAAATATATCAAATTGAGTGTCGCTTTCCATAAATTGTCCCGACAAAAGGTATACTCTATCTACTAGTTAATGTTTCTTTATTCCAATTCTAGTAAATAATTATAAATGTAGTTATGTTTTCTTGGGTTTTGTAACTTAGGGTTTTGATTAGGTTTTTACAATTTTTAACAGGTGTGATGGACGTACCACTTGATGTGGTGTTCAAGATACACTACAATGGTGTCTTCATGTTTGACCCCTTAAGGTATGATTTTGGTAGGGAGATTCTAATGGAGGCATCAACACAATCTAGAATTATGTTTAGCCCACTGTTAGATCTTTTTGTGGCTAAGATTAAGCAAAATATATGGGGTTTGTTCATGTGTATTCCTGACTTAGACATTGATAGTGGAGGCTTAAAAATTATTGAAAGGGATTCAGATGTGCATGCCTTATATGATATAGCCCAACAACATAAGACCGTACATTTGTATGTTGCACATTCACCCCAAAACCTAGCACCCTACTATCATCAAAACCTTACTTTATAAAGTTCAGACTTTGAAGTTACATCAAAAAAGAAACAACATGATAAGCTGAAAATGGATGCCGGTAACATGTCGTATGAAGAGCTGGTTGCTTGGGCTGAGGAAGAAGCACGGTCCCCTTGTTTAAGGTCCCCTCCACTTAAGGATAGGCCACTTAGAAAAGACTTTGAGGGTAAGGTTACTTTCACTAGAGTGTGGAATAACGATGATGATTTCTTATATGATTACCGACACCTAACTGAAGATGAGGTGTTTAAGGATGTATAACCTGGTATGATAGGAGATGATGTCGTACTCGATGAGGTTGTACAGGATAGGGCTATGGAGAATGAGGTTGTTCATATGGTTACTGATAACGTTGTTCAGGATTAGTTGTTACCGGATAGGGTTGAGGATAATGAAGTTGAAAATGTGGATGATATGGATGTTGTTGGTCAATCAGATGCTAATATAGATGAAGTTGTGCTAGCTAGGCAGAAAAAACTTGATAAAGGAAAGTCTGTTATGACCGGGAAAAAGAAGCCAAAATCAAATATTATTAGCAGAGTTCCTAGGGTTACAGGTATAACTATAAGAGAGAATTCTAATCCTCAAGTATCCGCAGACTCTGAAACAGAAAGTGAGGATAACAATCCTAACAACGGTGATGAGTCATCTGGTTATGACTTATATGACTCTGATTCTGAAACAGATAAGTCCTATGGTTACCTTAGTAATGCTGATAATGAGGTTATCGAACTTCGAAAACGGAAAATGGAAAGGAAACAAAGGGATTCTAATGAGCAAGAGGCCGAAGACCAAAATGATCAACCTGACGATAACACACCGGAAGTGGATGATGGGGTTGGGCCTACTGGTTTAGGACCATTAATTAGGTAACATGAAAAGTTCATGGAAGGGTTGTTGAAGCAGTTAAAAAATAATGCATTCGGTTAGCAGACCCATTTTCCGTTGTGCATAAAACGAAAAAAGGCGAAAAGTATCCTATCTACGATGAAGATACTCACTGGAGACTAAAGAAACCAATGGTAATACTTTTTATTCAATATTCAATAACATGTCACTGTAACAGAAACTAAGTATTCAGTTTTGGCATTACTTGATTAATTTTTTTGTTTTAATTGACAGCTTGGCCAAAAGTATCTGAATGCTGAAAGTTTTAGAGAATGCCTCACATTTTACGCATTGGCAAATGGGTTCTCACTTTGGTTTGAGAGGAATGAAACAAAAAAGGTAATTGCCAAATGTGGAAAACGAAAAGAGACGCTTAAGGATCCAAGCAAAGGTAAACAGACATGTAAACAGAAGTATCCATCAGACAAGGCTGGCAACTCAGAATGCTCTTGGAGGTGTTACGGGAAATTGCTAAGAGGGGAACCTACATTTCAGGTTATTTCATTGAAGGATACCCACACATGTGTTCGTAATTTACATTATGGTAGGCTAGTTAACTATAGATGGATAGGAAAACAGTTCGGAGATAAGATTAGGATGAACCCAAACATAACTATTAACAATATTGCTGAACTAGTCTTAAAGAAATACAAATGCCATGTTAGCCGAACCCAATGTAGGAACGCTAAGATATATGCATTGAATGAAAGAGATGCGACTATCCAGGATCACTATGGATTACTCAGNAATACTCCTTTGAATCAATGGATATTCGAAGATTTCTAGATCTTAAGTTCGTTTTCATATTTTCTGAATTATCTTGATTATTGTTTTTTTATATACTTATTTAGGTACAAGAATTTTTGATAAAGAATGTTAAACAAATTTTTTTTTAAAGTTTTTTACAAAGCTAAAGATTAATGTCTGAATGAACGAATACATAGTTGTTAATCCTTTTGCAATTCTATCGGTTTCTCACACTGTGAATATGGAAGTAATTGCTTCAGTGCTAAAGAACAAGTGAAGAACTAATAGTTTTTAAGACTACAATTTTTGCGACTTAAGTTCTCAAGTTATGAACCATTGATTAAAGTCAGTTGCCAATGTTACCACAAAATAAAATCTATTTCATGTGAAACGCGGTGAGTTGCTCTTACAGCACTTCTGTTTTCTTCTTCACTTTCAACACTTGTTGCGAAAGCTTAAGAAATTCCCACTACAACGTTTTTAATAAGATTTGGAACAAGTTTATGAATTCTAGCTCGTGCTAACTTCTCATGATAATGTGCATTCAAATCATGGAGTTCGTGCAAACCCAGAAATAGGAAAGGGGTGTTCATTTCCTCCCAACTAGCCAACACAATTCTCTCAACTTAGAGAGTACTAAGAATTAAGCATCTTTGTATCAAGAATTGGGTCTGTCCAATTCTGATTGTTTACTTTGTTAAGTTTGTATAGATATATTTTTGAAAGTTAATACACCATTTGCACCAAAAAAAAATAAATAAAAATAAAATAAAAAATAAAATAAAAAGAATTAAGCATCTTGATTTCCTTGGTTTTAGATCATTTTGAAGGTTATTGTTATATTTTATTGGTTTTAGATCATTTTGAAGGCTTCTAGACTTATGATCAAGTTTTGTTGGAATTTTAGATATTTGAAATAAGTTTTCGAGCCAAGCTAGAGCCTGCAATTTCGAAACTTGTCGAGCTATTGAGCTTGAACTCAGTCGTAGTTGTAAAAAGGAGTTGGCAGCTATCCGCTAAATAACGATTTAAAAATGAATTTTGATGGAATCATGTTCACTAATACGGCTCGCATGTCTAATTTAACAATTTTCTTCCAGGATTTGATGTTGAGGCAGTTGAATATAAGAAACATTAGCTTCACTGTCTGCGATGTTGGTGGCCAAGAGATAAGGTCTGCATTCCTTAAAAAAATTCGTTTGTTTGTTTCCTCATTACCTGTATATGTTTTTCCTAAATTAATAAACGATATGTGTGTACTGTCATTGTTTGGTAGTGGCTGGATATGGATTGCTGGATTTGATCTTAATTAGGCACAGGTTGACATGATCCAACTATATCCTAAGCTGGTCTGGGATATGTATCAGATATCCAACCCCTGAACTTTATATATAGCTTTAAGACATTCTTTTGAACTAGACATCCTTTTGAACTGATAGATAAAGATTGGCATGATTGTTCTTGATTGACACCTGCGATCCTTAAAGATGAAAAAATCAATACAACGTTGAAGGGGAAAAAAAATCCACAATTCAAGTGTTCGAAATTATTTCGGGAAAGATGAGAGAATGTATAAGCAGATACATTTTGACATTGATTTTTGTGATTGTATTGGATGTTTAAATTGTTAAACAAGTGAGTTGCAAGGTCGTGGTTTACACCATTAGGGCGGATTTGCTTAAAGTGGTAGATTCTCTGTAATGGTTGTTGGAGCATAGCCACACATAACGAGCTGTAGTGATTGTTGTGGCTATTTACTTTTTACATATCATTTTTCTTTTTCCACCTTTTCGTGTTCAGTTCTATCGTGAAATACTATAGTTATGCTCTTTTGCAGATTCGTCCATTGTGGAGACACTACTTCCAAAACACACAGGGCTTATCTTTGTATCTGGTAAATAGCAATGACAGGGATCGAGTTGTTTTAGCTTATACAGCGTCATGATAACCCATAATATTGTGTGATCAATATGGCTAAGATGATGCCCATGGTTGCGTGAAAATTTTGGAATGTAAACAGCATACATGACCAATACACTTTTCTTGGAAAAAAAATCAGTTTGTACATATCGGCAATAATATGCATATTGGCATTCATGTGAGTGCATATTGTACACTTTTGCGACCTTTACCAGTTACCTGCCATACATGTTTGAATGATGGAAAAATAGTTTACAGACTTAATCAATACGGAAAAAAATTTAGGGGCTTAAAAGCGAAATCAGGAAAAAATATGTTAGGTTCTGATGGTATAAACTCATGATTTAATAAAAAACTTGACGCATCTTGTAAGTGGGTTCTACTTCAGAAAGGACTTGGCTGCTATAATTTAAGTAATGAGATTCACTGGTATTAGTTAGAAACATAAATATAAAAAATCTGGCCCATTCTTGTTTTTGGGCCTACGAGGGAGAGTATAGCCATTTCATTTTGTCATCTGAAAATTACTTTCACCACTTGCAGGATAAACTAGATGCTGTTTTGTTGGTTTTTGCTAACAAACATGATCTGCCAAATGCCATGAATGCTGCGGAAATCAGTGACAAGCTTGGCCTTCATTCACGTCGTCAACACCACTGTTAATGTGCATTACATAATTTCTAGACAATATATTGCAGCACTTGAAAGTAAAAACACTTGTAAACGTGGGGCATATTGTGACAACCGTGATTTTAGCATATTGGTTTGACTTATAGTCTCTATTCATTTGACTTTGTTTGGTGTGAATTAAGTGTTTTATGTGGTATATGTGTGAGATATGTATGNTTTATGTTGGTAGGTTTTGGCATGTTGTATCATTTGGTGGAAACTTGTTTGAAGTTAGGAAAGGCAGCCACGCATTCAAGGTTGATGATCCAAACAGGAAATGCTCGTGTCGAATGTGGCAGATTTCAGGTTTGCCTTGTTGCCATGCGATAGCTTGTATATTTAAACTGAATAAGATGGTGGAGGAGTACGTTCCTGAGTGTTTTAGGAAAGAAAGATATTTGCTAACTTATAGTCAATATATGAAACCTGTTGAGGGCATTGAGTTTTGGCCGGACGTTAGTAATTATTCAAGGGTTTTAGGGCCTATTCCTAAGTCAATGCCTGGAAGCCTAGGAAAAAGAGGGTCAGGGCTAGCCATGAACCAAAGTCTACTACTAGGATAAGTAGGGCAGGTATTGTTATTACTTGTCAAAACTGTGGTGAAGCTGGGCATAATAAAAAGGGATGTACAAACCCAACAAAAGCTCCAACTCCTAAAGAAAAACCCAAACGCGGAAGGCCATTTAAAAAACAAAATGTTGAGCCTGAGTTGTTTGATGATGAAGATATACCTAGGTTTGTCCACACTGAAGTTAATGAGTATGAAATGGGATCAAGTAACATGAGAGGTGTGTTTAGTGATGGGAGAGTGTTTCATATGGGAAAGATGGTGAACAAGAGGGGTGGCCATGCTCACAGGGGTGGTCACTTAAAGATGAGAGGCGGTAAGACTAAGACCGGTAGACTAATTCCTGCTGAGAGGTTAGGAAGGATGGGAACATGGTTGGCGATGGATGCTGCATCTTTAGATACTATTGAGGATCAACAAAATTTAAATTCAACTATGCCCGGCATAACTGAATCAGTTAACCCTGCTGAAAACATACCAGGTAAACATATATGAACATACATTATTTATTTTAGATTGAATTTGTTATAAGTTTTCGAATACACTTGAACTAAATTGTATATGTTAGTAGGTACACAACAATCTCAAGTTGGTGACAACGACATTGTTGAAACAAGAATTATAAGGGGTGGCAGGGGTACATCACTCAGAGGTGGAAGGGGTTCAACATCAGTGAGAGGTGGAAGGGGAACAACCTCAGTTAGAGGTGGAAGGGTGACATCTACAAACAGAGGTGGAACATCTGCATCAGGGATGGTTGGTACAAGTGATGTGGCAGCAAGAGTGACAAGACAAACAAGATCAGCTGAAGCACAACCTTTGCAACAAGCACAACCTTTGCAACAACCAATTCAAAGAGCTGCACCACAAATGCTACCACCAAGAATGCCTAGTCAAAGAATTCTCCAAAAAAATTGTCTGCACCAATTACTGGACCTGGTTCCAGTAAAGACAATGAAATACTTGTGGACTAGATCTACAAGAATGTAATATTGCACATATTTTGGCAACTGTTGTATGTGCAGAAACAATCTAACTAGAATGATGTTTATATGTTTAATAATGCTGCCCTATTTTGTTCATGGAAGGGCCTGGTTAATTAGGAAAAAACTGATATAGTGAAGCAATTATTGCCACTATGAAGGTGTGTAAGAATTAAGATATGTCTAGTAGTGCTGCATTTCATGCCACTACTGAGCCCTATTTTGTCCACTGAAGGGCATTGTAATGATATTAGGATGGATGTGTTCTGGTTGTAACAATGTAAGGTGCTTTTGCACAAACTGAATGTTTTAAAAGAACACATTATGTTTATGTTATTAACTTGTTTTTATGTTTTCTTCCAAAGAAAGAGTATATATATTGACATAACATTCAACAAGTATAACATTCAACAAGTCTCATGCTTAAACAAAACAATAACATTGAAGGAATATTACCAAAAGATTAGTGTCTTAGGAACATTCAAAAAGCATTACATGGTCATGGTGATACAAAACATAACATTAGTGTCTTAGGAACACAACAGAATACAACATAAAGTACATAACAAAACAGTAGCAGAAATAGTAAATACAATACTTGAACAACTACTTTCTAATAGACACAATAAAGGTAACTGCAATCAAGAACATTAGCAGAATTATCAAACAGGTGGAACCAACCAAGAACATGTCATACACCTTTCCCTTGAGCTTTAAGTCATTCAATTCTTTGCAAACAAGTTCCATCGATTGTTCATCAATTGCCTTGGTTGATATCTGTTTTTGAGCAACATCTTCATGGGTATGGCTAGCAAGGTTGCACTCCAATATTTGGTTATCCTTATAGAGCTTGAACAAAAGGTCTTTGTAGTAATCTGATGGTAACTCATCGTCAAGAAATCCATACACATCACATTTTTTATCTTTATTCTATGAAAGTGATGCGTGGTTTTGCAACCTTACAACAGGTTTTACCTCTCGAGGGATCTCAAGAGGCTTACAACCCCACCAGGCAGTGTACCTGACCGATGTAGTATAGTGAAGTGGTAAGTACGGGGGATTGATCGTTCAACTCAAAGAATAGTGTTCGTTAGGATTGAAATTTATCTACTAGGTCTAGAGATGAGGTATGATTCTTTTTGTATTTTTATATTTAAGGAAAGCAAGTAAAATCTCGGTTTTGAAGAAGGGGCGGAATTAGTTGCTAATCAACTAACCCAAAAACTACAATTGCAATAAAATAAAATAACAAGAAATTAAAAGGTCGTGAAAACTTATATAGAGACAAATGTGTTTACTTAGACTTCCTTACTCCTTAACTATCTTTTACCGGTTAATTGGTGTATGTATTACTTATGTGGATGACGGGTGTATTCCTTAACAATTCATGGGGTGGCATACATATCTCCCCAATTCTATGAG
>LBNU01000217.1:62442-75446 GCA_014162995.1 Artemisia annua
TGGTCAATCAGATGCTAATATAGATGAAGTTGTGCTAGCTAGGCAGAAAAAACTTGATAAAGGAAAGTCTGTTATGACCGGGAAAAAGAAGCCAAAATCAAATATTATTAGCAGAGTTCTCAGGGTTACAGGTATAACTATAAGAGAGAATTCTAATCCTCAAGTATCCGCAGACTCTGAAACAGAAAGTGAGGATAACAATCCTAACAACGGTGATGAGTCATCTGGTTATGACTTATACGACTCTGATTCTGAAACATATAAGTCCTATGGTTACCTTAGTAATGCTGATGATGAGGTTATCGAACTTCGAAAACAGAAAATAGAAAGGAAAAAAGGGATTCTGATGAGCAAGAGGCCGAAGACCAAAATGATCAACCTGACGATAACACGCCGAAAGTGGATGATGGGGCTGGGCCTACTGGTTTAGGGCCATTAATTAGGCAACATGAAAAGTTCATGGAAGGGTTGTTGAAGCAGTTAAAAAATAATGTAGTTGGGTTAGCAGATCCATTTTCCGTTGTGCATAAAACGAAAAAGGGCGAAAAATACCCTATCTACGATGAAGATACTCAATGGAGACTAAAGAAACCAATGGTAATACTTTTTATTCAATATTCAATAACATGTCACTGTAACAGAAACTAAGTATTCAGTTTTGGCATTACTTGATTAATTTTTTTGTTTTAATTGACAGCTTGGCCAAAAGTATCCGAATGCTGAAAGTTTTAGAGAATGCCTCACATTTTACGCATTGGCAAATGGGTTCTCACTTTGGTTTGAGAGGAATGAAACAAAAAAGGTAATTGCCAAATGTGGACAACGAAAAGAGACGCTTAAGGATCCAAGCAAAGGGAAACAGACATGTAAACAGAAGTATCCATCAGACAAGGCTGGCAACTCAGAATGCTCTTGGAGGTGTTACGGGAAATTGCTAAGAGGGGAACCTACATTTCAGGTTATTTCATTGAAGGATACCCACACATGTGTTCGTAATTTACATTATGGTAGGCTAGTTAACTATAGATGGATAGGAAAACAGTTCGGAGATAAGATTAGGATGAACCCAAACATAACTATTAACAATATTGCTGAACTAGTCTTAAAGAAATACAAATGCCATGTTAGCCGAACCCAATGTAGGAACGCTAAGATATATGCATTGAATGAAAGAGATGCGACTATCCAGGATCACTATGGATTACTCAGGTCTTATGCTAAGGCTTTATTAGACTCAAATCCTGGTAGTACGGTAAAAGTTGGTGTGTCTGTGAACCCTGATGAGAAGACATACTTCGACCGATTTTACTTATGTTTCAAAGCTTTGAAAGAAGGATGGAAATTAGGGTGCCGTAGGATAATAGCACTAGATGGGTGTTTTCTAAAAAAACCAAACCAGGGGGAGATATTGACAGCAGTTGGTAGAGACGGAAATAACCATATATTTCCTGTTGCATGGGCTGTCGTGACAGTGGAGAATAAAGACAATTGGAGTTGGTTCTTAAAGTTATTAGGTGAGGATTTAGAAATTCCTTCAGGCCATGAGTTGACACTCATGTCTGACCAACACAAGGTATTGCATATGACATCATTTTTTTTCTTTATAACACTTTAATGACTAAAATTGGAAGTAACGAATTTTATTCGTACTGTTATCGTAGGGGTTGATAGAGGCAGTCAAGGATGTGATGCCACTAGCAGAGCATCGTCAATGTGCACGTCATATTTACGAAGGGTTTCGAAAAGAATTCCGCCGTGAGGAATTTCGTCTGCTATTTTGGGGTGCATCCAAAGCATCATATCCTGCTCAACATAACAAAGTAATGCATAAGATAAAAATAGCCAACCCAAAAGCCCATGAATATTTGGTTAAAAAAGATCCTAAGTCTTGGTCCAGAGCATTTTTTAATGAGGGTATATACTGTGAAGCTGTTGAAAATGGCTTCAACGAATGTTTAAATTCGGTGTTAGCCAACATACGACATAAACCCATTATCACAATGTTAGAGTCCATGAGTGTGCTTGTCGTGGAGAGGTTGCACACCATGAGAATGTTGATGGAAAAGTGGACAAGTGATATCTGCCCAAACATTCAGAAGGTGTTGGAAAAAACAAAAGATCAACAAAGGTAAATTGAACAAAATAATCGTTAATGTCTTCTGTTTAGAGTATAGAATTAGTAACTTTGAACTTCATTTATGTTGGTAGGTTTTGGCATGTTGTATCATTTGGTGGAAACTTGTTTGAAGTTAGGAAAGGCAGCCACGCATTCAAGGTTGATGAACCAAACAGGAAATGCTCGTGTCGAATGTGGCAGATTTCAGGTTTGCCTTGTTGCCATGCGATAGCTTGTATATTTAAACTGAATAAGATGGTGGAGGAGTACGTTCCTGAGTGTTTTAGGAAAGAAATATATTTGCTAACTTATAGTCAATATATGAAACCTGTTGAGGGCATTGAGTTTTGGCCGGACGTTAGTAATTATTCAAGGGTTTTAGGGCCTATTCCTAAGTCAATGCCTGGAAGGCCTAGGAAAAAGAGGGTCAAGGCTAGCCATGAACCAAAGTCTACTACTAGGATAAGTAGGGCAGGTATTGTTATTACTTGTCAAAACTGTGTTGAAGCTGGGCACAATAACAAGGATGTACAAACCCAGCAAAAGCTGCAACTCCTAAAGAAAAACCCAAACGCGGAAGGCCATTTAAAAAAAAATGTTGAGCCTGAGTTGGTTGATGATGAAGATATACCTAGGTTTGTCCACACTGAAGTTAATGAGTATGAAATGGGAGCAAGTAACATGAGAGGTGTGTTTAGTGATGGGAGAGTGTTTCATATGGGAAAGATGGCGAACAAGAGGGGTGGCCATGCTCACAGGGGTAGTCACTTGAAGATCAGAGGCGGTAAGAGTAAGACCGGTAGACTAATTCGAGCTGAGATGTTAGGGAGGATGGGAACATGGTTGGCGATGGATACTGCAACTTCAGATAGTATTGAGGATCAACAAAATTTAAATTCTACTATGCCCGGCAGAACTGAATCACTTACTCCTACTGAAAACATACCAGGTAAACATATATGAACATACATTATATTTTTTAGATTGAATTTGTTATAAGAGTTATGGAATATACTCGAACTAAATTGTATATGTTAGTAGGTACACAACAATCTCAAGTTGGTGACAACGACATTGTTGAAACAAGAATTATAAGGGGTGGCAGGGGTACATCACTCAGAGGTGGAAGGGGTTCAACATCAGTGAGAGGTGGAAGGGGAACAACCTCAGTTAGAGGTGGAAGGGTGACATCTACAAACAGAGGTGGAACATCTGCATCAGGGATGGTTGGTACAAGTGATGTGGCAGCAAGAGTGACAAGACAAACAAGATCAGTTGAAGCACAACCTTTGCAACAAGCACAACCTTTGCAACAACCAATTCAAAGAGTTGCACCACAAATGCTACCACCGAGAATGCCTAGTCAAAGAATTCTCCAAAAAAATTTGTCTGCACCAATTACTGGACCTGGTTCCAGTAAAGACAATGAAATACTTGTGGACTATATCTACAAGTATGTAATATTGCACATATTTTGGCAACTGTTGTATGTGCAGAAACAATCTAACTAGAATGATGTTTATATGTTTAATTATGCTGCCCTATTTTGTTCATGGAAGGGCCTGGTTAATTAGGAAAAAACTGATATAGTGAAGCAATTGTTGCCACTATGAAGGTGTGTAAGATATGTCTAGTAGTGCTGCATTTCATGCCACTACTGAGCTCTATTTTGTCCACTGAAGGGCATTGTAATGATATTAGGATGGATGTGTTCTGGTTGTAACAATGTAAGGTGCTTTTGCACAAACTGAATGTTATGAAAGAACACATTATGTTTATGTTATTAACTTGTTTTGATGTTTTCTTCCAAAGAAAGAGTATATATATTGACATAACATTCAACAAGTATAACATTCAACAAGTCTCATGCTTAAACAAAACAATAACATTGAAGGAATATTACCAAAAGATTAGTGTCTTAGGAACATTCAACAAGCATTACATGGTCATGGTGATTCAAAACATAACATTAGTGTCTTAGGAACACAACAGAATACAACATAAAGTACATAACAAAACAGTAGCAGAAATAGTAAATACAATACTTGAACAACTACTTGCTAATGGACACAATAAAGGTAACTGCAATCAAGAACATTAGCATAATTATCAAACAGGTGGAACCAACCAAGAACATGTCATACACCTTTCCCTTGAGCTTTAAGTCATTCAATTCTTTGCAAACAAGTTCTATCGATTGTTCATCAATTGCCTTGGTTGATATCTGTTTTTTAGCAACATCTTCATGGGTATGGCTAGCAAGGTTGCACTCCAATATTTGGTTATCCTTATAGAGCTTGAACATAAGGTCTTTGTAGTAATCTGATGGTAACTCATCGTCAAGAAATCCATACACATCACATTTTTTATATTTATTCTATGAAAGTTAAAGACAAATGTCAATATCAATAACAACAATGTGAGTTTACGTATACGACTGGAAGTAAGAGACATACACGGACGGGACAAGCTTTGAATCTACGTCCTGGATATTCAGGAGTCCATGACACTTGTTCATAAATTGGGAACTTACAAGTACAATGTGTCATACGAGCAATTTCTTCTTTGGTATATCTCTTTTGATAATAACGAGATGATGAAGTTGATGAAGCCATTATAGTTACAAAGTTATTATGAAGATANTAATTAGAAATTTAGGAATATTAAGAATTGAGAGTGCGAGCGAGAGGAGAGTGAGAGGAGAGAATAACTCTTCGAGATCACCAAAAATAAGCCGAGTTATGACATTTCTCTAACGGTGCTGTTAGGTTTTTAATAGAGTCTCGAACAGCCGCTGACGACATGTTATCCCGGACACCACTAAGTCAAGATTAGGAGTCGTGTTCGGATTTGGCCAGACAAACGAGGTTCATTATCTTTCTTGGAACAACGAACGAGGCCGAGCGATGCTGAGGCGGGGTTCCACCACCGAGATGATACGCTTACTACACGAGATGTTAAACCGAACGAGTTCGAGATGATACGTTATGACCACGAGATTTGTTAACGAACGAGACGCAGATGATACGGGTTATACACGAGATGTAAACCGAACGAAGTACGAGATAATACGGTTATACCACGAGATGTTAAACTGAACGAGGCGAAGATGATACGGATTATACGACGAGATGTTATATACGACACGAGTCGAGATGATACGGTCTATACACGAGATGTTAAACGAACGAGTCGAGATGATAACGTTAATGCACAGAGATGTGTAAACGAACGAGACAGATGATACGGTTACTACCGAGATGTTAAACGAACGAGTCGAGATGATACGGTTAATACACGAGATGTTAAACGAACGAGGCGAGATGATATGTGTTATACTTATACACGAGGATGTTAAACTGAACGAGTCCGCGATGATACGGTTTAACACGAGATGTTTAAACGAACGACCCTCATAAAACGGTCTATTTTATCCATGGCGAGATGCGTTAACTTCATTACGAGCATCTTTAAGACTCTAGGAACTGGCCATACGGTTACTATATTCTGGTTAACACTCACATCAGCACGGAGGGTCGCTAGTAATTGACGAAACGATGTTGCAGACCGAAGCATCGGCTCCACGGCTCCTACAACGGGTAACAACGATGAATGTTATTCACTGCCCTTATTTTCAACGGTGTAGGCAGAGTTTGGACGCGTTCACCTTTGAGCTCCAACCACAGCCTGGGCGGGCTTTAAGAAATTTGGTTTCAGCTTCTTTTAAATTAGGACTTTGGTCGTTTCTTTCACTTTATGGCTCCAAAAACTGTCCAAATATCATGGTTTTCCAGAATTCTCTCAAAAGTACCTAAGGAAATGACAAAAGGAACGATTTAGGGGCCCATATTTGAATCATAATTACTCGAATCTAGGGCTTAAATGACCCCCTTTAAAACGGGACACTTTTCGTCCCTCATCATAAGTACAGAAAGTTAAAGACAAATGTCAATATCAATAACAACAATGTGAGTTTATGTATACGACTGGAAGTAAGAGACTTACACGGACGGGACAAGCTTTGAATCTACGTCCTGGATTTTCAGGAGTCCATGACACTTGTTCATAAATTGGGAACTTACAAGTACAATGTGTCATACGAGCAATTTCTTCTTTGGTATATCTCTTTCGATAATAACGAGATGATGAAGTTGATGAAGCCATTATAGTTACAAAGTTATTACGAAGATATGGGATTGTAATTTGGGTGTGATTTTCAATTAATTGATTGAGTGGGGTTAGGGTTCATGTGTGTGGCTGCAAAGAAGAAGAAAAGAGTAAAGTGATTTTTGGTTGCATTAGAATATTATATTGACTTGATTACACACGTATTCAAAAAAAATGTGGCTTACAACCTGCTGATTTGGCTGCTACCGGTTGTGGGGGTAAAATAATCCTTCATAAGAGACAAAATAGTCGAGTTGGGTGTATAGAAAAGAAAAAAAAATTTTGCTACACAAAAGTCACAAAAGTGGCAAGTTCAATACATTAATAAATATTTAGCCCTTAAAAATCCGAAAACTTTATCACACGTTTAGAGTGTGTTGGGACAATTCTTTTTTGTGTTTTGTACAAATGAATGTTGCTTAAAAATGGTTTAAGTTTGTAATGTCAATTAACATCAATTTAGTCTTCAATTATTCCCCTAATCAAGGCAATTTTCCTTTTATACTGTCCCCCTCCCAATCGGTTACTATACCGATTCTCTCATTCACCCCAAGCCAAAAATCTCTCTAATAAATAAAAACGCAACTAAGAAACCCTAAAACTAAAGGTGTCGGCTTGATTTCTTTTCCATTTTTTTCCGAATTCACAGAGAGCACAAGAGGGTCTGATTGAAGTTCTGTGAAGGTATAGACGAGGCATAAAGGTGGTTCAAAGGTATCGTGGGGTCGGGATATTTTTCTGTTCGACAAGGGCGTGTAGCCGTGGGTTTTGAGTTTGGTTCGAAGGTGTAGGTCTCTGCTGGTGTTCGACTTGGAATCGGCCTGTGGTCAATCTTGTTTCTTGTTCTTTTTCCTTCTGGTCACGCTTCAAAGGTAGCACCAAAAACCTTGTTCGATTTCCTTTTCTTCTTTTATTCCATATGTCGTGTTTTGGGTATCCTAAATAATCGGCTAAGTCGCATGATATAATCATAAAAATACTCACATAAAATCATAGATAAGGTCACATAAAATCACGAAAACATAGAACCGATACATGTTGATCTTATTGCTATTTTGGAGCCTTCGTACCTGTTGATGATATATGTTCCTGATTAGTCGTTTATAGTATAGTATGTTATCCAAGTAATTTCTCAACGAATAAGAAATACCCGGGTTGTGATCCGTGTGAAGGTGAATGGAACCGTAGTTGATGATTTGTGAATTTGTGTAAAGAAAAGTGAAATAAAAGGGATTGTGTTGATTTTAAAACTACAATTAAGGAAACACGTAAACAAAGCACACTAAGATTAAAACGTAAAATTAAACGTAAATAACGCAAATCCCGAGATTTAAAGCAACTAATAAAATTAAAAGGGCTACGGGGGAAAACTAAATTTTATAAAATCCTAAATGTAATTAAAAACTTTTTGGAAAATTAAAATTATATATTTTTGTTTTCTTTTCTTTAATTTGAATTAATTAAAAACTCTTTTTGTATTTTTGTTAAAGATTTAAATAGTAAATAAATATGAAAAGTAACTTAAAAAGTGAAAATTTAATTTTATAAAACCTAAATTAACTGAAAACTATTATTTAAATTAAAATAAAATTTCTTTTGTCTTTTTGTGNCACGGTGTCGTATCACGTGGTTGTCCATCATCAACAACAACATTCCTACTAGGTTTCTTATGCTTCCTCATTGTCACATACGAAACCGGATTCGTATTTTCCTCCCCCGTACTCAATTCATCATCATCCACCACAGGTGGCGGCAATGTATTATGCTTCTCTCCCAAGCTCGACATCAAACCAAATACTAAAAACCCTAACAAAACAGATTGCAACAAGCAGACAGAACCAATAAACACTCGCTAGGCAAAGCAAAACAATTTAAAACCCTAGTTTAAAAACTAGGGTTTTTAAGCCATACATAATCGACACCCTAAACCATAGTAATGATGATGTCTGATCGGTGATAATGAAAGCGTGGCAGAATAAGGAAATCAGACAGGATCGAAACCCAAAGAACCCTAACAAGCGAAAAACAAAAAACCCTAAAAAATCAAAAACCCTAACCTAATAAAGCCTAAATCCTAATAAAAACAATGTTAACGCTTAGGATAAACAAGTTAAACAAGCAGAAACACGATTGTTATAGGGATTAGAACAAGATCAGAGGTGGAGAATCGATTTGGGGGGAAGGGTTTTGATTTAGAAATCAGGTAGGAACGATCAATGATGAATAGGGTTTTCCATTTGTAGAAACTTACTAAAATATGGAAACTCACTAATTCGGGAAATCTGCTAAAAATGGAAAGTTACTATTTTTGGAAAGTCGCTGTAAATGGAAAGTTACTAAAATGGAAAGCCGACTAAAACGAGTAATCTAATTTAGAACAAGTTATTAATATTAGTCGATCATTAATTCGTGTAGATTTGCTGAAGAAGGAGTGACTTCCTATTCTTATGTTATGATATGGTTTCGTTGACGGTTTAAGGTACCGATATTCTACCCTCTTTCAGTAAGGGTGTCCTTTTCTCATGACTTGATCCTTGATTATTGATTCGTTATCTTGATATGATCCCTTAAGCCATTGCTATGATCCCTTGTGCTTTGATTCATTCATTATGATTACTTATGATATGATGCTTGATATAATTCTTCTGATTTATATATATGATTCACATTCGTTGATACTCTTCTGATTATGACTATGATATGATATGTTCGGATATGCTTCTATGATTATGATTATGTATGCTTCGTTCTCTTCTTATGCCCGAGTTTTTAACTACTCATGGAGGTACCATGGGCTTGTCATCGAGGCACCGATGGCATGACACTTTCTGTGGAGGTGTGATTGATCCACGGCGTCCCCACTTTGTTTATTATTTTGATTATGAGATCTCCTGGCCATTTATGATATGTGTATACCTGTCCTGCGAGCAGGGTGCATGTATGTTTATGTATGTATGTATGGGGGGCGTATGGATGCATCCTAGCACTTATGTTTATGTATGGTTATGTGTATGTATGGTGAATGTGGGTAGGTGCTTCTCTACTCCTTCACAGCGGAGCTGATCACTCTAGGTATGGTACATAGAGGTCTCCCCTCTTGTGCACTTATGTGGCTACTTATGATTAAGTATGTATGTATGTATGAGATCTGTCAAGTACCTTGGCAGGTCGGCTCGTGGCTTTCCTCTGTTCGTTTGTCTATTCAAGTACCTTGTTTAGATGCTTCTTTGTTGATACGTACTCGTTACCTTTTTCCTTATGATTATGCTTATGTGATATATCTTTGATACTTCGTTTCCCTTTGACTTATGATATTCGTTCAGTGTATGTAAATCTCTTATGCATTTGACAGATGATATTCCTTTCAGCAGAAGCTTATGATGTCCTGTTTCTCATACTTATATACGTTTCGATTATCCATTTATTTTGTTACATATCTGTTCACTGGCTTTTTAAGCTCAGCCGCATTTCTTTTCCTGCGGCAGGTTTTAGGTTGGAAGCTGGGTTTGGGTGAAGAGTGCATAGGAGCATTAGTGGACTACCCCATGGACTAGAAGCCTATTATATATGGACTAGTTTTGGGCTTGGATTAGATTTGCCTTGTTTAGTTTGTATTTTCCTTTCTTTTATGGTCTTATTATTCCTTTGTACCTTTAGATTTTTCCCTTGTAATCTTTTGTTTTAAGTCTTTCATTTGCGTTGTATGCTTTGATATGTGACCATACTGTAGCGCTCCAGATCCATGACGGGTTGGGATGTTACAATTATGGTATCGGAGCCCAGGCTGCGACTTGTAGTACCTAAGTTATGGCCTGTGAGTTTTGGACCCTTAGGTTTGCACCTTAGAAACTTTAGGAATAACTTTGGAAGGTTTTGCCTTATGTTTCTTCCCTTAAGAGCTTTATTATGACCGGTGAGGATTGGGTAGATATATGATCAGACGTTGGTTTTCTTGCTTCCGTTTTACTCATATTTATGCCTTTGCTTTTCGTTAAGCTCTTACAAGATCATTCATTTCGGAGACTTAGAAGAATTATCAGGATTCGCGACATGTGTTTAGGATGCCTTTAGACTTCGTAGTGTGCCTTATAGGTTCTTTCTATGGAGTTATCCTTTTGAACTTCGATTCTTGATTCGTTTGACATTCGTTTAGATGCCTTTCGTTCGTTCGGAGATTCGCGTATGTATGAATCCTACGTGTCGACACATTCAATGACTTCTCCTTGCTTTTGATTCTTTCTTCATTGTTGATTTTTGACCTTACCTATTCTACCCCTATGATCATTTTGTGACTTTTCATCGTGTATATTCGATTTGTCCGATGCGTTCTGGAGATATTTAGAGACGGTTTTGTTGTACTAATCTGTTTACCTTGGATATGTTCAATTCGATGATATTCTGGATTTGAATTTGTTACCTGAGTATTACGATGATGACGACCGTCATTTTGTGTTTGTCACCTTTGACGTTTTGTGAAGTTTATATTCTACACCATGATTTTTAACCTGATAATCGTCTATGACCACCTTGTTCTGAAACTCGTGTGCTGATTTCCCCACTGCTGTGAAGATACTTTTCTGATGAAACTCGCCTCGAGAGTTATTCGATTTGTTTGGAACGTTCGCTGTGTATCTTTGTGTGTTTTTGTTTTATTCGTGGAGGAGAATGATGATGGTATTTATTGTTGGAAGCTGAATCGTGTCTTATTTTGTGAAAAGAACGGGATACCCTTAGTATTTCTTTTCATATTTGTGTGTGTGTGTGTGATGCCAATTGTATTGGTTACCTTTCCGACTATTCCTATGGATTGGGTTGATCGTGTCTTTCATGAATACTTGGACAAATTGTCATGGTATGACATTTTAGTATATTCAGAGACGAAAGGGAAACACGAGTATCATCTTTGTATTTTGTGTTGACATTCTACTTTTGAAGAAGCCTCTGTGACATTCTCGAAGAGTAACTGTTGCGGGATGAAGAATGAGAGAAGCAGCTGGCTGGAGCTGGACGGGATGGCATGAAGACGGTGGCGACTGCATTGGAGATTTCCGTGCCCGGCAGGAAGGACGACACGAGAGGAGCTACAGTAGAGCATCAACTAGGACGGCTTGCTTGAAAGATAGGCAGGGATTTCCTTCGGCAGAGATGGGTCAAGCTTCATGGCGTATCTACAGTGAGTGGGACAGAGAATCATTTTTGCTCTTCCGATACGTTTTGGATAGTTTGAGTTATGTTTCTGATCGTCAGTATGATTTTGTTCTCCATATTATTGTGAGACTTTTGGATACGTTTGATGATTTGGCAAGTTCCTTTATTCGTTTGGATTTCAGTTGGAGTTAATGAAGGTTTATCGTTTAGTTCTATCGCTATGTTTGCTTTGTAGGTTTATGTGCTTCGTATATCTCCTTGTAGAATTTTATCTGTCATCTGTCATCTGCTACACATTTGTTTCGCATTCGATTGGATGAGATTTGTTATGATTATGTTCTATTGGATCGAGTAATGAGAAAATTTTGGATGTGAAGATTCTTTTGGAAGAACCTCCCTTAGTGTGAGAATATTTGTGACGATCTTTTGAGATTCGCTATGACTCCGTCTAACTTTTGCAACTTTAATTTCGCGGACGAAATTTTCTTTTTAGAGGGGAAGAATTGTAAAACCCAGATTCTTTGAACGCATAAAATACCCAAAATACCCTTCTAATTTCAAACTTATGGAAAAGACGTTTAATAATTCAAGACATTCAATACATTTAATCCAAGTATCTATAAAACCTTAATGTGTGAAACAATATACGTTTATATTTTCTGTAAACTTATAATAAATAAAAACGTACACATTTAAAAATCCGAAAACTTTATCACACGTTTAGAGTGTGTTGGGCCAATTCTTTTTTGTGTTTTTTACAAATGAATGTTGCTTAAAAATGGTTTAAGTTCGTAATGTCAATTAACATCAATTTGGTCTTCAATTATTCCCCTAATCAAGGCAATTTTCCTTTTATACTGTCCCCCTCCCAATCGTTTACTATACCGATTCTCTCATTCACCCCAAGCCAAAAATCTCTCTAATAAATAAAAACGCAACTAAGAAACCCTAAAACTAAAGGTGTCGGCTTGATTTCTTTTCCATTTTTTTTCCGAATTCACAGAGAGCACAAGAGGGTCCGATTGAAGTTCTGTGAAGGTATAGACAAGGCATAAATGTGGTTCAAAGGTATCGTGGGTCGGGATATTTTTCTGTTCGACAAGAGCGTGTAGCCATGGGTTTTGAGTTTGGTTCGAAGGTGTAGGTCTCTGCTGGTGTTCGACTTGGAATCGGCCTGTGGTCAATCTTGTTTCTTGTTCTTTTTCCTTCTGGTCACGCTTCGAAGGTAGAACCAAAAACCTTGTTCGATTTCCTTTTCTTCTTTTATTCCATATGTCGTATTTTGGGTATCCTAAATAATCGGCTAAGTCGCATGATATAATCATAAAAATACTCACATAAAATCATAGATAAGGTCTGTTGGACCATAATGTTATAGAAGAAAAGAATAGGGTAGTTTAGTGTATATTTATGTTATGTTTCTGTAAAAACCGACCCATTGTATTGGGCTGGGTTTATTAGTAATGGTATAAACCATTTAGAATAGGTTACAATGATTAGATAGGTTACAACGATATACTGAATCGATATGCCTCTTTGAAGCACCGATTCATTAGTATATATAGGGCAAGAT